>LQNS02278078.1:13031792-13043207 GCA_001587735.2 Parhyale hawaiensis | reverse complement strand
GAGGAAACTCAAGAAAGGAAGAAAGAGTAAGCTAGGCTAATTGTTGAAGACTGACAATAAAGTGTGACAGTTCGAAAAAGTTTACTTACGAAAATTGACACCACACGTAACACGTCTCACCGACCTCCTCACTCGATCACGTTCCTCTGAATGGGCCCCCTGCCATGACCTTGGAAAATTTCCGGAAATGGTTGAACTGTTATTCCTTATATGAGAAGCAATGTCCGTTTTTTTAAATAATGATGCACTTTCGTGTGATAGGAGCAATGTTTTCAGAATCTGTTCATTGATTTTTAATCAAATTTGTCGTTTTATGAACATTATTTTTTATGAGTTTTTGGTAATAAAGACTAATGATTATTAACTTTAGTGCCAGAAGGTAGTAACGGAGTCGTTCATAATAATTATTATTAACGTCGTTGCCGCTCTTAGAACGGTTGTGACTCTGTGGTATCAACCTCACATGAACTCATAGGGCCAGTTCACGCGTCTATCATCGTAACGCATTCACTCCCAAAAATGAACACGAGCCGTGAGTCAATTTCTTCTATTGCTGTCCACACGTAGAAATGTCCTTCATTCAAATGAATGACGCCACACGTCCACTTATGATCTCGTTTCTTGATAAGTATTTTCGCTAATATTTTGCGTCGGTTTGAAGTCCCATTCATATCCTATATCTTATAGCCTGAATTTGATAGGAACAGCCTATTTCAAAATATTTATAGCTGCGTGTTAGGTAACGCAATGTACTTTGGAATACGCCTGATGCGCTGCATTCAATGAGGTGTGTTGGTATAGAGAGGTGCGTGTGTTGGGGTATACAAAGGGAGCTGAAGTAGGCAAAATTTGTCGAATATACGAGATGCGTTACTGTAGACGAAGTGAGTTAGGGTGTACGAGGTGCGTAATACACGAGATGGGTGCGTTGTCGTAAGCAAGGTGTGTAGCATTAAGCCCGATGCCCACGCACCACAGTCTTCGGTCCTATCAGCCACGACCAGGACTATGCATTGACGTATTTCAATAAAGCGCAGAAACAATAAACTCTAGAATAGTTATGAATTCTAACTCGCTTAGTACTTGGAGAAACAGCCCCAAAGATCTATCACTAGCGTTTTCTATAGTGGGCGAATTGTAGCATTTTGAAACTGTCTTCAATTTTTGGGACAGTTTAAGAATGTGCGAATGCAGTCGTAGCTACGGCGCAGTAACCGCGAATGAATCGAGTTAGGTCCATGTTGAAACAGCCGACGAAAGTCCTGTGTAGCCAATCAACTTACAGGTATATGAGGCTCCTCATGAGTCGTACCTGAATTACGTTGCGTTAGGCATTAACTAACACTGTGTAGAATAGCTTTGCCTAGGTTTATAGCAAATAAAAAGGAGAAAACTCTAGGGAGCGGTGGAATTTTATAGGCCCCGCTAGTATATTTTACGGAGTTTATCTCTCTGTCTTTTAACAATGTAACTAAAAAGTTAGGAAAGGATTTTCATGATATTTACCGAAACAGTTAGCAATTTCTCAGGAAATATTTTTAAATTTTGGTGATGATCCGTCAGCCCGTTTGTCTTTTTGTCCACTAGTAAGCTCGTCTATTGGTTACATGACTCAAAAGGATAAAAAATTAACAGGAACTGGTAGGAATGTCACAAAGAGTAGCTGAATAAGTTTTGGTGATGAACCATGAGTCTGATTATTTGGTTTGTTTGCCAGTCTTCCTTTGCGTTAACACTGTTGTTCTTGGCAGAAGTTTGCGCTTTATGAATGCAACTGTAGATAAACATAACTCTCAGTTTACCAATTTTCATTAACGAATAAACCAAAGAGGCTTGATAGAAAGAGGGAGCTCAGCCACATTTCGCTGTACTGGCCAGGGAAGTTCTTAATTTGTTCTTCGACGGCTGCTCCCTTCCCACCAATCACAAGTTCTCAGCCATCCCTTCTCATCAATAAAAGACTTCCAGCCGTTCCTGCAGCCAATCATAGCGCCAGCCAGACTTCAGCCATGCTAAAAAAATCACCTTCAGATCTCCGCCGCCGTTGCTACCTCCTTCTTATTAAAACTCCCTGGAAGAAACATAATTTCGCATTGTTTTTTTGGTAATTTTTATAAGAAAAATCTACAAAGTCGTCAGTGTTTCACTTACATCATATGGTCGTAGACAGGATACCAGCTTTTTTCAAGATAGCTCCAGCTCTGCGAAACTTCGATGATCTCTTGCGACAACTGAAAGCTGGAAAAGCTACGAGCAGCAATTAAGAGCCTGCAGAAATTCCATAGAACAAAAGCATCGTATTTCAACCATATCTCAGACCAGTATCATACGTATAAAGCGCGAAAATATATTCCAAGGCTATCAGTACATCTTTTACCTATTGTTTACAAGCAGTAGCAGCTCAAAAACAAAAAATAAAAAGAAAACTTGGTTCCTGTTCTTCTCTCCCGAGATTTTATCTAAGATACCCTAATTTTCCCCTAACACTGAAGGAGTAGCGGTCATACCTACGCAGGAACTAAGGAACGAACCAATTGAGGAAGAAAGAAAAGTAGGAAGGAACAAGCAGAATTTTAATATGATAGCTGGCACCAGACAGGTAAATAGGCCCATTACCAGAGACCAGAGAGCAGCTGCAACTCCCGCTCCGGCCCTCTATGAGCTATTGCCGCAGTTCATTTACAGAAAATAGTCATGTCAGATCTGAGTGCTTCTGCATGCGGCAGTACAAACCTTCAGAATTGTGACATCAAGCCAATAGAGTGACGCCATTGTGGAATAACCCAAGATTTCTTGCTGTAAATAGGAAAAGAGTGACGTTCATGGCTTAACGTCACAACTCTAAAGGTTTGTACGGCCAAATGCACAAACATAGAGATCTGTGGTAACTATCTTCAGTAAATGAACTATGCTTTACCGAAGGAAACTTGCTTCTGACCAAGGAGGTTCTAATAGAGAGGAGGACACCGTCTCTATTTATCCTACGGGAGCGTTGCGAGTAAACTATTCCCTTGAACTGGCTGAGTGGCTTATCCAATCGGAGAGTGGTATTGCCTCACGCAGTCTATATAGGAAGGAGTCTTGAGCTCAAAATTTTATAGCTATTAACCATCGACGAAATTCCGAGAGGATGGAAGCATGTAAAGGAAACTTGTATCTTGTATACCATCTAATGATGAAGGAAACCGTGTGAGAGCTGCGATATAAATCTTCAGACACGATTGTCTTTGCAAAAATATTGAAGAACTGCCTGTCTGTATCTTCCTTAATTATATGTGCTGACCCCTGCCACTTCAGCCACTTTAAGGAATCCATACGCCAGTTTCGTTCACGTGACAAATCCATGTGTTTACTCGCCCAGAGAGTGTTTGGGCTTGCTCCTCCCATTACAAGCGCCTTGCTTCTGACGCAGCAGTGCTCTAACAGTACATCCTGTAAGAGTTTTCTCGTAAAGCCGGGTTCACCCTTGCGACTTTTGTTCGCTATGCCAGCATTGAGCCAACTCTACTAATCCGAACGTTGCCCAACTTCAGCTTTAGGTGTTTGAACATCGGGCTGAAAAAATGTTAAAAATAAATTTTTAAGAATTTAGACCAACTCAGAATTAACAGATAGTTGAAACTTCACCACTGCTATTTACCATAGTGTAAAATTTTCGGCAACGGCTGGAATTTTCAGCGATTTTTTTTTCAACAGTTCAATTATAATTATGTAAAATAAATCTGTGCCTCAGCAACGTAATAGGGTTAGTAGAGTTGGCTATATGCTGATAGCGCCGCGAAAGTTATTAGTGTGTCACCGGCTTGAGACGTCCAATCTCGCTGAAGCACAATTGAAAATTTTCCAAATTTCCACTTCCATCTACTTACGTTAAGCCGTGTTCACACGTCCCTCATTCTAACGCGTTCTGTCAAACGCGTCATTCAAGTTCAGTAAACAGAACGAATAAATATGAAATTCATTCTCTATAGCTGTTTCAAATCGTGAGCAAGTAGACAAAAGCGTGTTTTCATCGTCATTTTAACGATCAGAATCACTGTGCTTCCGTTCAAGACAAGAAAACTAGATGACCTGAAAATGTTGTAAGAACACAGACGCCATTTTTGATTTAGAAGCCCAGTGCATTCCTCTGGCTTGATTTACATTCTATCGGTTTATCAGGCTATAAATATTTTTGAAATAGGCTGTTCCTATCAAAATCAGGCTATAAGATTATAGGATAGAAATGTGACTTCAAACCAACGCAAAATATAAATGAAAATGTAAAGAACCGATATCGTAACTCAAGGCGCGGTGTCAATCATATGAATGAAGGTCACTACTATGTATACGCGTGGACAGAGACAGAAGAAGTTGACGCACAGCTCGTGTTCATTTTTGTGATTGAACGCGTTACGATGAGGGACGTGTGATCTCGCCCATAGAATCACGGCAGTTGTATTGCTGTGTGTCAGTAACACTTAGGCCCCTTTACACTATCCTATCTCAAGTTCAGTTTACACGTCGTCTTGATTACGCAGTGAAAGTTGGCAGAGGTCGGCTTCTCCGATTATATTACGGTGGCAAAATCGATGGAACGATGATCATCGCCATCGCTCCTACGATGGCCATGGCAATACCATCGCTCCATCGGCATCGGAACCAAAAATCGCTAATTTTCATTGGCGATAACCTACGAAGAACTAACCGTAGGCGAGGGCCATAGTAGGGCGTTTCAATCGGCGACGGACCATCACATTAACACATTTTCAAAATGCAAATATCTCAGACCACAAACATCTAATAAAAGTAGCATCTCTTATAACCTCGGCCTGTGGGCGACTTTCAATCCAGTAATGCTATTCCTAGCTGATAAAACGTGCGAAATATAAGGCCCATGTTATTATTTGATAGTGTTAGATGTGGGAAATGTATTAAAATAAACTTTGGAAGCCCCTCTTTGTTTTAGTGTTACTATAAAAAAGAATGTTTCAGACTTGTAAGGCTTTTTTCTGTAGTTTTAGCCTTATTTCATTGGCATCGGAAGTACGACCGATGACAGTACCATCGTATGCCATCGCCAATGACATATTTAGCCATTATATCGGACCATTTCTGCCTCATAAGACCATCGCCGATGGAGAAAATGGCCATCACCGATTGTTTGATGCGATTTCCATCGGACTATCGCTATCGCCGTTGGATTTTTGCGATGTAACATCGTGGTTTTTCCGATGGCGATGGGCTATACACCATCGCCATCGTATAATCGACGATGGCCATCGAGAAAGTCGGTATCCAGAAACCACTCAACGATACTTACGTGGAACGACGCTGAAGTTGAACACCCGCTCATAAGCTGGGCTTACGATTGCATGGTGTAGTCCCGGCATTAGAATGCAGAACGAGATTTGACGCCGTGTGCGTCTGTAGGAAAAAGAGGACCGCCCCAATGCCACCCGTATGAGCCTAGTACTCGTGTGCACGAAAATGTTAAGAGTCCCACCGTTTCTTTAAAGTCCATCAGAGGCAGCTGCTCGCTCAGCTGGAGATTGCTGGCGATATTTCTAGAAACTCAATCACGATCCCCAGTGCAGGGACGATCTCTCTTTGAACAAAATCACCGACAGTCGAATGCACCTTTTGTTATTGAAAGTGTCGGGTCTTCTTAAGAAAGTTCTTGTTTTCGTCGTAGCTGCACAAGAGAATTGAATCATAATTGGATTATCCTGTTTCGCTTATTTTTTTCAAGCGTCCAGCTATCTGCAGTACATATATCTTTTGCATCTCTTTTGCACACAGCGCTCTGCGTTTCCAGAAATTCATTTAAATTGACTCACATACTCCTCTGTAGTTAAGAACAGTAATACAGTGTCGTTCATACAAGTAACTCGGGTATTTAATGCCATGGGTACCATGCTAAAATGAATGAGTTAACTACTCGGTCATGCTAAGATAAGGTAGGAAATTACGAAAATGTAGCACATCTTCCGTTACACACGGTGTCGTTCCATACTGCCTATTTTTACAGCGGACAAATTTTAATTCGTAAGGTACACTTTTTTCTATACGGCTCTAACGTTGCTCTAGTTTATGAGACTATATGAAACTTCACTGGGAGCATTCAATTTCCTCAGAAAAACTTCGGCAAAACGCCGCATAAAGCAGCGCAGTTGCCAAAAGCTGCGAGATTAATTGGCAAAATACCATTGAGCCTTAAATTATTGTCATGGCAGCCACAGAAGAAAATAAAGAGAAGCAGAAGTGAATCTGCCAGCGCTGTTTTGCCTGGTCTTATTTTTACGAACATGACAGACATTGACCAATGAAGTAATAGAGAGGTTGCTTTATTTTAACTTTTCTGGCTCCAGTTTCCAGTGCAGGCATCTAGTCAATAGATAGATACCCAGGATAGCCAACAACAATGTTTACTGCACAGTAAAGCAAAGGAAAACAAAGTTTAAAGAAAGTAATTTGTGACTCAGGCATTAATTTATCTGGCAACGGCAAGCGCCGTACATATATTTCATTAGAACGTCATGTTCTGTCTCAGTCAACACATGCATATACACTGTTTGTCTAAACAGAAGTATCAAGAAAGAGTACCCCTCGGGGGACAGAGGATGGCTCATAGGCCATTAAATTGGGTTAAGTTAAGTGTGTCCATCCTACGTTATATGGAACAGCACCCCAAGGGGGACTGTAGGCTACCTAAGCGTAAGCTCGGCCTTAGGAACTTCGTTTCTTCCTGCCCACTTTGTTTACTTCCTCTTTCATACTCTTTACACTGTTTCTTGTTTCTGTTCTTTCTCTTCTTTAACGACTTGCTAGTGGCAAGTGCACTGACCTTGTTGACCACCTTGGTGCATGGATTCCACATTTTTATCCAGGTATTGTATGTCCCTTCTTTCGTCCGCTAGAGATAGTTTTGTTGTGGAAATGGAGACTTGAGTTACTCAATATAATATGTAATTACAAAAGGTAAGGTAGAGTATATATATTATGTCAACTAAAACTAGAATTTCAGAAAAGTCATGAGGTTTGTCACAAATATGACTTCCATAGCTTTCCAGCTACCCAGCTGAGATTTTTTTTACTTGTATACCGTTGCTTAGAACAATCAGCAGGTACTGCTGTCAGTTGAATGTTAACCTTATCAATTCCGGAAATTTGCTTTGTGAGGCTTTCTATAGCCTGTTTTACTCACAAATTACCTTCCACCTTACACGTTATGGTTCTGTCGTACAATGTATACAAATAAAAGGTAATACAATCCAATACATGACAGAGAACGTGCCCTTCTCAAAGCATGCTACTTATGAGGCACTAGCACATAAAAATGCATTCGAGCGTTGCATATTATTATTATTCTTAAAGTATACTAGACTGGCGACTTGGGAACAGAGAATCTTCATGAGGTTAACAATCCCCCACGCAAACAGCCCTGCGAGCGAAGAGAGAAAGAAAACATCCGAGATCATAGAATAGCTCTGTGTACAGATCACTTAAAGCTGCTCATACCAGCAAAGACAAAGCCATCAAGACCATTCAAAACATCCGCACTTGATGGGATAAACCAACGAGAATACTGGCTAGTACCATCGCACCAGTTCCTGGGCAAACTCATGAAGAGCACGAGTACGCCGAGTATACCTCACCCGAACAAATGGCTCCAGAAGTCTCCCTTTACCATTTCTATAATTAAATGTTTCTACTCACTCGATGTGCTATGCAGAAATTCACTTCTGTGTATAATGTGCGGTAGTCTTTTATTTTTTGGATGACGTTCTTTGTCTAGGCAACTTTTTCTTAGCATATCTTGTCCACATGAATGAAAAATTTATTGGGTGTTACTAATCAGCGTATTCTTTTTGAAGCGAGGAAGTTTTACCAGTTCTGCTTGGCTATTTCTTGAATCATTCAGATGAAAATAGTTCTCGCAAATTAGTGTGATTATAAAAGTGCCCACTGATGCTAAGTGAAATCGGTTGCAGTTTCGGCGACAGCTTCGTGTTTGCCCTGTGTGACTAAATGCCAGTGGCTGTATTTTTACCTACGCCAAAGAGGTTATGTTTTCGTCGTGTTTGTCTGTCTCTCTCTTTATCTGTCTGCCTGTCACCAAGATAACTCAAAAAGTTATGAACCGATTTGAACGAAATTTACAGGGATTGTTAGGTATGTTAGGAGGAATATATGATTAACTTATAGTGAAGATATGTCCATCCGTTTGATTGTTTGTCTGCCTCATTTTCTCAATGCCATAACTCAAAAAGTTGAGGATAGATTTTCACGAAATTAACGTGGTATATAACAAAGAGTTAATGACCAAATTTTTGCGATAATCTGTTCGTTCGTTTGCTTATCCCTGTTTTTAATTTTACGCTTGTTAGCGCAATAACTAAAAAAATAATGAATGGATCTTTATGAAATTCATAGGGGTTGTTAGTAATGTTAAAAGACATAAATGGTTAAATTTTACTGCAGATCGGTTCGTTCGTTTGTATGTTTGACTCATGTATATCATAGCGTTTATTAGTAGTATAACTCAAAAAATTATGAACAGATCTTCAAGAAAATTGCACAAACTGTTATTACTATCCAAAGGCAAAAATGATTACCATTTGGTGTTTATAAAAAGAAAATTATTGTTTGAGAGCCTATTTGAATTTTTTGCTATCGTTGCCTCGCTTAGCGGAGGTATGCGCTCTCAGAGTGCTCTAGTTACTGAGTGTCTTCCGCTGTTGTCGTGGGTGCTTTCTTTGCACTGAGGTTCTCTAAAGAAGCAACAACTGCCATTCTGATTTGCAATTATGATCGCGTGACTTCATGTCAAATGATACAGAAAACGTGTCGTTCGTTGTAGAACTGGGAAATGTTCGAATTGTTCGCTATGCCGACAATCTGCTTTATATCTTAACGCTATAAATAAACCGAACGTCCATAATAGAAAATGTTTCAAACAATATCGCTCCTACGAAACACCGAAACTTTAAATGGTTGTTTTGAGGATATTTTTTTTTCTGGACTAGCCAATCATCATCGCCCACGGTCTCTGGGAACTTCGTTATAAGATACTTCGACTCCAGCCGTATGTCCGGACTCTTTAGCGCCGAGCATCCATTAAAAGTCGACCTTTGTAACAAAGCCGTTCTTGCGATATACAAATTTATTATTTGGATAATTGAACTAACACAAGTCCACGTCCATTATTACGGCAGCGCTCGATCGTGTCCGCTTATTTCATTTCATTTATCTTTCAAGGTGAACTCTCCAGAAATCTTTTCCAAGACAGGGCTTGAATATTTGATATCAGTGATGTATCGAATATGTCAACGCCATGCCATCCTTAGAGAGCTTCGAATAGGTCGTAGGGAGTGCAGTTCGTTTAATTTTTATTCACCCATATTATCTTTATTGTAGAGGGGGAAGAGTTACAACCCCAAGAAAACTACAAAAGTATTTTGTATGAATTTCTGCCCCTAAAACATGCCACGGTGTACTTTCCACACGTGCATATTTGTATCCAGTGCTCTACGTTTGCTTGTCGCATCAAAGCAGGAACATCCGTGTCCCAGATATTGCTCTACTGTCAGCTGATTGGAAAACGGCACACAAATAATGAGCAAGGCAAGTGTGGGGAGGAAAGCTTTAACCGGCAAGCCTATGATACTTTCACACCGAATAAGGTGACTTACGCCCGACAGAAATTATGCGTTCTACACAAACTGAAATGGGCGTTCTGCAATGAAACTTGGGCTCGGCATTCTGATGACCGGTCTACACGTACGTTCGTCTTTTCAACGTGTTCACTCATCCTTTTGTCCGGATGTGTCATCGTGCTCTAGAAGCAGTAGAATGGGACACTGCTTTTGTGAGTTATGTGACACTCCAAATTTCAATGGATATCCGTAACTTGCCTAGTGACACATCCTGTGGAAACTAATTTGGTATAGTTAACATTTTATTACCTTTTGTGGGGTACACTAAGTTGTATTGACAACGACACTACTAAACATTCGGACGAGTGGATAAGCCAACGCGTTGCCGCCACGGTAGCAGCATGCTTACGTTCGCAGTTCTATACACCTTGCGTCGCTCGTTCGAGGCCAACCCAAGGACGCGAGCTTTTTGCTAATCTAGGTGAAATGAGTCGACAGTTGTGTGCATGCTCTGCGCCGTGGCGGAACTTGCCTTCCTCAGAGATGAGGAAGGTGTGGGGTTGCGGGTCATTTGAACCTGCATTCAAAGTGGCGCCATAGTTCTTGGTGACTCGTCGTCAACTGCAGCCGCACTTACTCCTCTGGGGCCAGTGGCCCTATATCCGCAGCACGAATCAGTGCATGTGGGTTTCCCAGTTGAGGGTGCGGTCTAAGTTGACTTTACCTTTACCTTCGAAAGCTAACGTGTACCCAGGCCTTTAGACTGAATACTGGAATTCAGCTCATCTCGGCTCCACTTAAGTGTGCTAGGAGCACCATCATTGAGTAGCTATGCTCTCTGCTCTTTACCTTTTGCCCCTGCGTGATTTACCATACATGTAAGTAAAGCAAAAGCAACCTGAACGTCGTTGATGCACCAGTTCGACATTCACTTAGCCGATATACCTAAGTAATTAAGAACGGCCCCTGAAATTATAACAATAGGTTCCCCTTGCCTGGGAGCTCAGGGCGTTTATTGCTTCTTTTTCCTTCGTTTTGTTCTTCCCGATTTTTCTGAATTAACTGTCGTCATGCGTGATATTACTCCTTGCACGAATTCCTAAGTATTTAGCGGTGGCCATGCCTATTTGACACGCTCTTGTCATGTCCCTTCCAGCCTGTTCCGTCTCTGTATACAGTCATTGAGAGGCTAAGCCAGCTAAAAGCAAAAGTAGCTCTCGTGCATAAATGCAGTACAATGCTCTCTTCTATCAATAAACAAACGTACAAAACATTACGGATATGCATCACCAACCCAGTCGTTTACAGATTGAGTTATACATCCCAAAATTTTTTACAGAAATTATTATATCTGCATGCGTTATAAAGTTATATGGCAGTCGACGCGTGATGTTTCTATTCACCCGGTCATATGAACTTACTATGTGACTCCTATAAATAAGTCTGTAAAGCTTTAAACTTGCATAGAGCTGTGCTTCCTAATTGAATTTTATTGTGTGCAGCATTCTTCATTCAACGCTTCGCAATCCAAATTTTGCAAAAAACTACATGCATCCTTCTGCTCATTCTTAATATTGCTTTCCAACTTCTGCAATGCTCCTGGCAAATTTTCATAGCACTCGTACAGTACGTACCATCGTTTCGGCATGTATTCATTGTAATACAACACACCGTTTCTCTCAACCGTATCCCGTATTATTGACTCGTTTCGTAATGCAGTCTGACCGGATATCACATGTTTCTGTACAATGCACTTGTACTCCCAGCATGCCCCCCC
>LQNS02278078.1:13004738-13017574 GCA_001587735.2 Parhyale hawaiensis | reverse complement strand
GGTGAAACGAGTTATTTTATGCGTGCGGGAGCACGCACTGATCTATGGTGAGTCAACTATCATGGTAACCAAAGGTTGTGCGGTTTGGAATACGAAATCGGAAGATTAACTAAAGGTCTTGAGAAATGAATGGTTATAACTTACTTAGCTAGTATGGTATTTTTCCCGGAGTTCTTGTAAACACAGCATCGATATGATGAAATGTTTGCTTACATGCATTATATTATATCTTCGCCGTCTGAGAGAACCGTTTTTGCCACCTTGCACATTATTTCGACTGATTCATTTGTGTTTCCCGTGGTACTCAAGCTTTCAAATATTTACGGTCAACGACATCTTTGTATTAAATTTTCATGCTCTTTTTCCAATATATTTTGAGATCTTTACATGTGTTTTACTGATCCAGCTGCCGTATGAATCCCAGTCTCTTAGTTAGGTAGGCTGGGGAATAGCTCGCCCCTTGGGGACATGTACCACGCTTATCTCAAAATTTATATACCCCGTAACACTGGTCCGTAGGAAATCATGGGCCCCAAGAAATAACAAGGCTCATGACACTGTAAAACGAAGCATGTCAGAGGATAGTCGAGTCATCACAGCAGATTAAACACAATACATCATTAGTGTGTTTTACGTCACAGTGTGCCAGTACCTTAGGCGAGCTGTGTTTTAATGCAAAACTTGCGCCGAACATAAACTTTTCGAAAAAATTACACGTCAGTTAAGTTAAGCAGCAGATTTACTACGTTTAAGTGGTATGGTTTATCAACAAAGATGGCAGCATCGCGGTCAAGCAGCATCCCATACGTGCTTGACTCATGTGCTCGAGGCGCAGCGTTTAAGCGACAAGCCTGTCACGGGATCTTTGTCGCGTCCGGGGCGCTGAGTCGGCAATTGTTTGGTATGCGGAAGCTGGGTGGGGCACCTGCATGACCAGGAATGGGAGGGTGGGGGAGGGGCTCGGGTCGTTGAATCTTCCGTGAGGAGGGCCAGGGAAATGGCGGTCAGCACGGTCGTTTGTTCTTCTGTGTTCTTCTCTTTTTCGTTTCTTGCCCTGTATTACATGACCACATGGCTGAACGAATTCTTTTCGACCGAGCCGTGTATGGTTAGAAATGCTGCGCCTTATTTGCTGTCAGAAGGGATGCACCTGAGAGAATTTAAGACTCAGAACTCCCTTATGGGACTTCACCGCCACTCAAGACCTTCTGGCCGAAATGCCGAGACAAAATATTTTACCTTCGGGGCGGTGCGGCTTAGCACCGCTGCGGTAGAAAACCTTTTCACTAATCTATTTATTAAATTGTTTAACTGTAATACTTTCTAAGTTTCAGCACATGAGAGCCTCCACTACGTGATGTCAGCAGTATGAGTCGTAGCGCCGCTGTAGGAAAGACAAGTATATCTTTTCTCTGCTTCACCGTAGAACCATGTTTTTGTATAGGAAATCATATGCATGCAGTGTAAGCAAACGAAGTTTTAGTTGCAAATTTGTATAACTGAAAAATGTTGAAATTGATGTGTCGTGAACCTGTTTATTTTCTGCTATAGCGCTGAATGATTTTCCCAATTTATGTTGCATCCAACAATTTGAAAGGATAGATTCAAATGAAACATCGATTCTCAATTGTACTTTGTCATAGCTTATAGCACAAAATAATGTAAGGAGACAGAAGTCAAGTCTCTACAAAGGCCACGAAACAACGGCCTCAACATGGAACTTACTGCAAGTCCATTTATCACAAAGCCCTTGAGGTGAATTCTACCAATGTCTTTCATTGTTGTACATCTTCTAAAACATATATATATGTATATATAGAGGCAGGCCACCTCTCGCCTATAGGACAGATTCACCAGATCACCCGAAGCGCACAACCTACCTGCTGAATAAACGAGTCAGTCCAGCATACGCAAGTCAATGTCAGCAGACTTGTGAGCAATACTTTACACAGGCAGCAAAAAAGCGTAAAAGCATCGACGGACTGCATCTTTGTCACCAAACACAGAATTTACCTTGCAAAGGATCCCAAGTCTAATATGAGCACCAAAGACAAGACCGAGAATCTCCAGGAAGCTAGAATCCTGAAGTAAAGTGTCATCTGTAGTCAGAGGTGGATGCTAGAGTAAAAGTGTCCGAAGCCAACTAACATTCATACATTTCTTGCCGGCATTTAGCTTCATACTTCAAACGGAGCACCAATCTCCAACGCCAGCTTATCTGCCAGGCAGGGACTTGCGTCTGAGTCGCGTCCATATGTCTGCTTTCACCACGAAGCAAAAGTTCCCACTTCCGCTGTCTTCAATAGAGCTGAGGAAAGGGTCGGAAACTTGCTGCAACAGCGGTGAATATTGTCCAAGCTGTCCTTCGTAGCACAGAAGTAAAGACATATGTGTGTACAGAGGGCAATCCATTCAGCAGATTAGCCCCTATAGGCGGGAAATAGAGATGTTGTGCGCGTTTGGTGGGTTTGCGCGATCGATCGCGCAAATCCAACAAACGCGCACATCAGAGAAACGTGGGCGACACCCCGAAGGGTAATGACCAGCGTTGGCCTGAATTTTCAACAACTGACACGGAACTCCTCCTGTTTAGTCATATTAGGCAATATTTGGATTAGGTACCTAAGTGCATTACTGTCCGGGGATTCATAAAACTAACGCTGTTCGGCAATGCCCATTTCTAGTACATGTGTAAGGTCATCAGTATATCTTTTAAAATGTAAATGATGCATATTAGAACTTGTATAGGGGGAGGGTCATTTGGGTGTGCCTGTCGAGAGTACCTCACCACTGGCAGTGTCCATATCTGATATCTGGTGATTTGCTTACCATTTTGTAAACAAGTTCTATTTGTTTCGCTTCTTAGTTGATTCAGGTCAACAATGGGGAAGGCTCATTTGGGCATGTCTCTCGGGGTACCACACCACGAGAACTGTCTGGCAGTTACAATTTCTGATGCATGGGGATGGCGTTGTCTCTTTACAGTTGGTTTCATTTCTTTAATTTTTAAAGCTGATCTAGATCAATTGTGGGGTCATTAAGGCTTCTCTGGCAGGGGTATTCCACCAGTTACCACCACTAAAACTATCTGGCAGCGCCCATTCTTAATACCAGGGAATGTCCTGAACACTTTGCGGTAAGTCTCGTTTGTTTCGCTTTTCAGCTGACCTAGGTCAACTTTTGAAGGAGAATATGGAAGTCTGGCAGGGTCACCTCACCACGGAAAATGTCTGGTATTACTTTTCATTACCTGCAAAGGTATCTGTAACATTCAGGTACTGTTGCCAAGAGTTACACTTTTCAACTGATATAGCTCAATAATTCCCATATATTTTGTTTTCCTTGTGACCACACCCACCACCACAACCCTGCCAAACTTACAATTTTGTGCACTATTGTATCAGTAATACTTCAACATAAAGTCAAGAATTCTTTCGCTTTTCAACTGACCAAACCCCCGCTGGCACTGCTCTTTGAAGAGAAGCCAATAGAGGTCCACTTGAAAGGTGGCAAACGAGATGACTGTGAGCAACACGTCACTGAGAAACATTGTTAAAAGTTATCTTCAACTATCCTCCTTCAAATTACGGAAGCGTCAAAAAGCTCATTGCTGTTCAAAAGCAGAAAAGACCTGAGTAAAAATGCTTCTCGATGAGCTGAAGAATAGCACGCGAACAGGGCATATTTCTACGAAAAATATTCCACAGTTGAGGCCAAATTCAGTTGACAGAATTACAGAGTTATAGCAAAGAGTTCGAAAGACATTCCAGCTTCTGTGAGAACTGTTTAGTGCCGACAATACCCTTCCACTGTCATTGTGTGGACTACAATCTCAAAGATTTGAAACTCCATGTGAACATGGAAAGATGGCGAGAAGATCATCATAAACTGCTACTTGGAGGACATTTTGGTTCCAGCACTTAATGAGATGAAGAAATACTTCAGAGATCAGTTTTGAACTTTCAAACAAGACGGTGCATCTTTCCAGACACATAAAAAACGGGAATGTTGTTTTAATTATTTGCCGTGGTTTTGGAGCAAGGAAATGTGGCCTCTTTCATCACTGGATTTAAGCCCAATGAAATTTTGTGTGTGGTAAATTTTTGGAGGTCAGGTATGCTGCGTTCGTCTCACAAGTGTTGATGCTCTTAATCAATCTCTTCAGAGGGAAGGGGCCAGAAGATCGCAGAAAAAGCTTCCCATCTCTGTGCAAGGTTTCCATCGAAGACTTGAGGATGTAGTTCAGGTTAAAGGATGTAATGTTGAAAAATAGTTTTGCAAAGTGATTCTCAGGTTTACGAATCAATATTCAGACAGATTCTTTATTCCATTTCATAACTTTGTGCAATGATGAATTGCTTTCAATTGAGTCCAAGGATTTTCTAAGCACCGTATAAAAGTGCCATTAAAAATTATAGTCAAGTTGTACAAGGACATTGGCCGTGTATTAACCACTTATATAGTAGGTAATCTGATAAACGCTTCACAGAAAGAGGAAATAATTGTTGGAAGACTGTAACTGAAAATAAATTAAAATCTACAGAAAGTGTTTCAAGGAAAGTTAATACTTCTAATAACGGGAATGAGTCTAAGACAAAACTGTTAACAGACACTTGAACGAAGTTGGCTGATCATACATGATCACCTGTGAAGAAACCCCATCAGCAAAACGAATCAGTCTCTCAAATTGGCTTTCGCCAATCAACACATCATGTGGACTGTGGTCACACGAAAAGTGGTTTAAAGACCAATGCTACTTCGACCAGCGATGACCATCTATTTAGTTTATGTGCCTATGATCGGGACACATTTGAAAAACGGCCTGCTGTAAAAAAGGGACATCAGCTGCACTAAAGAAAGTCTTAAGTTTTGAAGTGGTAAATAGTGTCATGGTGTTTGGGATATTTTGCAGCCATGGGATTACTCTTTTCATTAGCGTGAACAGTGGAGTCACTCAGAAATGTAGGACACACGACGAGATTATATTATGAAACACAACAAAATTCAACACGTGACAATCTCATTTTCAAGCAAGATAATGCGCTATGCCCTTAGGCTAAGTTGGTCATGAACTATCTATAAGAGCAACGCTGTGAAATAATGGCATGGTCACCACACCGTCTTGATTAATATCCGATGGAATACCTCTGGAACAATTTGGGAGCATGTGTTAAGGCTAGAAATAAGAATTGCTCCAAAAGAATGTCGACAAGTTGGTCAGCCTTGCAGCAGCAGATGTGCGTCTGTGTTAGGAAATAGGAGCTCACTCAGAGGATATGAATCAGTGATGTTGTTTGTTCGAACGAAAATGTAACTATCATATTTAAGTAATATTTTCTTGACTGTACCTGATTTTGGCCATATATTTTCTCACTTTTGAACTTATTTACACTTAATCTTATTTATCCCATGAATCAACTGAAATTTATACTGCTCCTACCGCTAGACAATTTTCAGCTAAATCCAATTCCTAAGGTCCAGGAAATGATAATTTTTGAAAACTGTTCAATAGTTTTGGCCAATAGTGTACAATAATTAGCTATGTGCAACAAGTCTGATTGACACCATACGCATTCACGAATTCCAATCCTTGTGTGAAGTTACTACAGCTGTTCACTACCTAGAAAAAGTTATTACTTACGCGTTCATGAAATTTCGGTATTTGTGTAAAGTTATTACCTCATAAACATGCGCTATACTGCTGAAGCTCTGAGCGATGGAAAAATTGAGATTGTAATAATTACTGAAACTGTCAATAATGTCAATGTAGGCAGCACGTTACGCCTGACTACGGACTGCATAATCATGAAGCCGTTTTCGGCTTACAGACATCGGAAGCTGTACGACTACCAATCCATTGGAAATAGAAAATATCTTGTCGTAGCAGGGTGTATGTGCAGACGCATAATCAAAGACACACAAACTTCAGTGCGTAATTCTGTGGGTGTGGAGTGCAGACGTGGCTCTTTTTCAGGTGCGCTCTTCGTTTTACAAAGGGAGGTTTTGGCTCCGAGAGCAGTGGTGTTAATGGCCTCTTAATTCGGTGCTTACATGCACTTTTATTATTTTGTTTTATTATTCTTGTGTGGTGCTATCATTTTGTCTTGTGCATGATTTTCATTTTTTTTAGTCAGCTAACTGATATTGTTTGTGTTCTAACACACATCATATTTGGATTTTGCCTATTAACTTCAGCCCTCTGCAGTCTTTAAATTTGGGAATTGCTCGCGGCAAATATGAGCTTTTTCGCACCATGTCTAGTTCACTGTTCCCACAAAATTCGGCCTTTCTTCCTATTACATTAAATTTGGTTGTGTTTCCATCAAATTTGGGCTTTATTTCCATGAAGTTTGGGCTCTGCTTCCACCAAATCTGGGCTTTATTTCCATGAAATTTTGGCTTTGTTCCCACCAAATTCAAGATTTGTTCCCATTACAGATTGGATTTATTGTTCTCATCAAATTTTGGTTTATCCATTAAATATGGCCTCCATTCCATTAAATCTTTATCTTTGTTCCAAATAAATTTAGGCTCGTTCCCATTAAATTTGGACTTTGTTCGATCAAAATTGAGTTTTTCACATCAAATCTAGCTTCCTGCCCATCGGTAACAGTCTTGTCAATGAAAGAACCTTAAAGGTTGTGTCCTCCGAGTATTGGGAATTAATCTCTTTGAGGACTTCAGAGGTTATGATAAATAATAAGAAGTGGGGATTTCAGAGGGAAATCTTCTACTGTACTTTACTTGCCTATCTAAATATTATTTGGTTGAAGTACTCCATTTTCATAGAAACTTTAGGTACTCTAATGACAATTAGCTGATGAGCACTGGAGAATTGAGTTTCTGTTGATGCTAGAGAAATAAATTAATTGGGATAATAATAATGATTATTTATCGAATAAATTTCAATTAGATCGCTTAATTTGTTATAGTTTTTAACAAAGGGCTTAAAAGTACACATTGCTAGTGTTTTAGCATTTTAGAGCGAAGTTATTCATAGCGCTCGATCTATAACATCGCAGGTTCTGCTTCTGAGTTCGTATTCGCTTCTACTGTTTTATTATGAGGAGACATAGACCACTCGATACCTTAGCTGTCATCTGAATTTTGCAAACGAAGCTGCTGGTAGATAGACTAAACTTTGCTAAGATATTTTTCAGTACACAGAACGACCTCTAACAAAACGTAAACGGTTCTCGGTGATGCAAGATATGTGTTTATAAGCAGTAGACAAAAGTTCGTAGCTACATATATATCAACTGTGGACGACGATAATTGAAGCTTGGAACAGCAAAATGACCTAAAATTGGCTAAAATACATTTGGCAATTTACCATGGGCCAGTGCTCACGCAGGCCTGTTTCTTGCGTCTCCAACAACAGTTCATTTTTTGCTTCGAATCGGTACGTTGAATGGAACAAATTTCATCGAGGATTTATCAATTCGCCATCGGCTTCAACTGCGAGGAGTGGACAGTCAAGGTATTGTGTGATCCATGGAGGAGATAATACAATAAATGTCATTGAGAGTTCAATTCATACACAAATATGTCGTACATTACCCTAAAATGGCATATATCAAAATGATGTGAGTACATTTTAGGCCGTTCGAAAAGTAGAACTTGTTTCTTTTGATCGTGCTCTGCCTCTGTCTCGGGGAGGGGGAATTCTCTGAAGAAAGTATCTGGTACAATTTTTTTTTTGTGATTAAACATCGCTTGGAGTTGCCACTAATGACATCATTTTTCCCGGCTTGCAATGCAGATAGGATGCAGGATAATTAATCAGTATCAATATAAAGAACAAGAATGGCCCTATTTAAATGTTATGCAGCACTGCTTTCCATAAAATTTCCGATATTACTTATCCATAAGCTCTCTGTCACAAGTATATGGAGACAGAAAACAAAAATTTCTTCTCTCCTTACATAAGCTCTTTATTAAACATTTGAGAAGGGTGGCAGCCCATAGTACGCAGCCAATGAAGAGTAGAAGCAGGTGACACAGAAGGCAATGAAGCGATGTCACCAGAAGCAGCAGCAACAACAAATACGAGCTGATGAAAGTGTTTTAGGTAATGGAAGAGCTGGCAAAGAGTATTTTGTGTTTGCAGCAATCGCGTGACTATTAATGAGTCCACAGAGTACTGCATTACTATTCATCGGATCTACTCAGGCAGCGATCCCAAACACTAAAATATTCGACAATTTCCATCCTTCGATCAGCAAAGCACCGAAGAAATATTAAATCTCGGCAGTTCTGTCGGAAAGACTCAATCGGCATTTCTGGTAGGAAAGCAAGGTGCAAAGCTGGGAGGAAGAAAACCAACTTACCTACCTAATCTTACAAACTAATCTCACAACGCGAGTAAGCCTAGATGCAATAACCACTGCGGTAAGGCGCTAGGTTTAATGCCTGAGGCGTGAAGACCCATGGCATTTTGGCAGATACAATTAATGTCAGAATATCGCCTTGGGAGTAGAGACTACTAATTAGAGCTTCCCATAAATGAAAATCAGTGCATGGTTATATTTAGCTACCACACCTCTGCAACATTACGCAGCCTCCCTCCCTGCTAGGGCAGCCTCCAGGTCCGTAGCGAATGTGTCCACAGAGTAGCAACTTTGCTATTTGTGTACGACATCAGTTTATTTGCGAATAATGGTAGTTCTGAGAGTATCAGAGAGCGAACTCACACTACAGCGCGCGGCTTGCTGGCGTGTGAACGCCCCCGTGTTTTCGAACTCTGTCGGAGGTTTGCGAGCTGGGCAACACTGTCTGCTCATGTAAACGGGCCTTTAGGGAGAGTTCAAACGTCCCTCATCGTAACCCGTTCTATCACGAAGATAAACACGAGCTGTGCGTCAACTTTTTCTGTCTCTGTCCAAACGTAGAAGTGTTCGTCATTCAAATGTATGACGCAGCGCGTTCAGTTATTTCAATTCTTTACATTCTCGCTTGTATTTCGCATCAGTTTGAAGTCACTTTCGTATCCTATAATCCTATAGCCTGTTTTGATAGGAAGACCCTATTTCTAGAATATTTTTAGCCTGACAAGCCGATAGAAGGAAAATCAACAAAGAGCGAATAAATCCAAGATGGTAAAAGGTAAAGGTAAAGTCAACTTATTCCCCACACTCACCTGGGAAACCCACACGCACTGGTTTGTGCTGCAGGTATGGGCCCAGTGGCCCCAGATGAGTGAGTGTAGTCGCAGTCGACCTCGGGTCACCAAGAACTATGGCGCCAATAAGACGGAAGGAACAAATGACCCGAGACCCCCACCCCTTTCATCTCTGAGGAAGGCAGTTCTGCCACGACGCCGTGCATGCACACACAACTGCCGAGTCAGCACATCAAGCAAGATCTACAAAGAGCTCGCTGCCTGGCGAGCGATACAAGGTGTTAGAGCTGAGAACGGAAGCATTCTGCTACCATGGCAGCCAGGTTATCTAGTTTTCTTGCGTTAAGCGGGAGTACAGTGATTCTAATCGTAAAAAATGACAATAAAAAACATTTTTGTCGACTTCTTCATGATTTAAAAACGCTATAGAGAATAAATTCAGTATTTATAAGTTCAATTTACTGAACTTGGATGACACAGCGCGTTAAAAAAAAAAGACATGTTTCATCCTTCACTCTACCACGCTTACTGCAGCTGCATCTATCTAATCAACGCGCCGCATCCATCAGTTTGACTGAACGCGTTGCGATGGGGGACGTGTGAACACGGCCTTACACTTGATATCGATCCACAAAGGAGCAGTTAAAAATTGCGACTCCATAATATGCATTATCTTGACAAGTGGCAGCATGTTAAGGGAAATAAACTTAGAAATAAATCATAATCCACAAAAATAAGAGCATATCCATGCCTAAGTTTTACCCATATACATAAGTCTTTTATACCCCACAGTGAATACATATGTAATAAAAAGTGAAAATAGATTAAAGAAAAGTTTTGTTCGTTCATTCACTGAATACGTTATATTTCAACTACAGTACTGCTGGGCGTCTCCGTAATCTGGCTCTATTCTGCTGCCTCCCAGCTGCCAAGTCTATCGTAGCAGTGGACGGCCCTGTGATGCCGATTACCTTTGTGATGGGGCATCCTAATCACGTTATTCCTCTATTGCTTCGAGTATCTGCGGCACTCTACTTGACAAGTAACTGACTTCTACTCTTTGCTTCCTCGAACTGCCGTGGCCCGAGACAACAGCTACAGTGCTTGGAGCCCGAATTAGCTTCTCACTTAAATTCGCCGCGTCAAAACTAATTACAGGATCCATTAAATCTCCTCTGTTCGTAACAAAACTAGTACACAAATGAAAAGAAACTGTAATTACTTTTCAAAATTTAACAGTAGTCTCTCGTATTGTAAACTGTTTCAACATCAAAATATTAAATTACTCTTCATAGTTTGCCCTGACTTGTTTGGAGTCAGCAGTGCCTCATCAAAATAAGAAACGTCTTCAAGATGTAAATAAAGAAAAAATACTATGCAATGAAAAATTGTATATTACATCTTACTGACCTTGAAATGTTTTTGCGTATAATGGTAGCGCGTTCTTTAAAAGCATTTGGAGCACCAGCTTTCTGACTATTTTTAGAAGGCTATGCACTCTTTACTGCAACTGCATCCTCCTCTGTACCTTCCCTTATCACCTTAATAAGCTCTCCATTATACAATAGACTACACTCAAAATAAACCAAAGGAAGGAAGCTAATGGCTCCGTAGATAGCGCACTTTTGTCGCGTAAATATTCACGAAATAAGAGTTGGTGCAAGAGTCGCAGTTCTTAAATAAATCCTTAAACTTCATATTTTTCAGACTTATCGTATTCGCACCGAGTTATAGTGTTTATGTTCGTACTTTGGAACGAAAAATGGCCTCATAAACTGACTTCTTTGAGCTCGATAAAGAAAATCTGCTCACCGATCTTCCATGATGCAAATACCCAGACGCTAATTAAATTAACCGCCTGCTTTTAGACATTTTTCGCTCGTCATTTACTGATAAACTCTCGGTTTCAAAAATTTTAGCTATAGTTTGGTTACGTTAATTGTGAATATCGCAAGCTAGTGGTCACTCAGCATATACATAGCTGCTCGATTCAGGGTAGTCAGTTTCTTATGCACTGAATCTTGAAAGCGTATCATCGACTATGTACTGTTTATAATTATCCGTTTGGCCTGTTTTGCATCACGCTAGGACACGTACAGCTGGGGGAACACAACTTTCTGAAACATGAGAAAGTCAATATATATAACTCTCGACTTTTACGACTCTACTTTTACGAACGCAATTTTGTGAACCTATCTCAAATTTTACGAAATGTGTTCCTACTCGCGAATATTACGATTTGTCCTTCCGTCCAGTATTCTGAACTTTTCGTTGGAGAAATGTATTATTTACCATGGATTAGTTTATAACACCAACTTCTTGAGTAAATAATGTCAATTGCTTTCCTTTACACTGATCTAGAATAATGAAAAAGTTATTCCGGGTAACCTAATATAGTCCATGGATGCTTTAAATACATTTTTCTTTGTACACCATTGTGACTCAGTGTCGCCAAGTTATCATTTCTAATGCTATATTTAACATTATTTTCGGGGATTTAGCATTATGTAGAATGTAGAAGTTTCATACCAATTTATCCCATTTTGTAGCAAATATCATAATTCCTATAATTCGCGTCCGTTGGAAGCTTGAACTGAACTTGTCTAATGTGGCCATAGGTGCGATCATGTTAAAGTAATGGAATGCTAACATACCTATGCAGTTTATTGTGTTTAAGTAGTAAAAGGATTTTTCCTCCTGATTGTACAATAAAGTGAGAACTGTAGAATTTCTTCAAAAAATGACAGTTGAGATAGAAAAAAAAAGAAACTTTAGGAAGCTGTGATATACGGTGGCAGGTAAGGCTATACCAACATTCCACAAAACTGAACAAAAAATTACATCAGCAATAAATTCTTTACAAAGTCTAAATAATTATTTATAATCACACGTCAAATTCTAACAGCGTTTTCAAAAACCTCAACTTTGTTCCTGTGCAAAATATTCTGACCAATCGCATCTCTCTAGACATTGATATTGCTTAAATGAATAATCAACTAGCTCAGTGAATTACCCTAGTAGTTTTTTTTTATAAAAAAGCGCTAACATAGACGCTGTGAAGAATTTTGCAAGTAAGTGATCCACCAACTGGAAAAATTATGGTTTGTCAGTAATTTGATGAAAGTATAGCAATAAAAGAAACTATTACTCAGAAGTTTACTTAACATAAAAATTGAAACCGACGAAATGCTTCTACCAGTATTTTGTGATGTGCTCGCAAAATATTAAAAAGCAAATTAGCGCTGTAAAAAATTTGAAAAGTACTGGATAGTTGTTAGCAACGAATAAAAACATTGAATTGATATTCCCCTAAACAGCTCTACAGATTTAAATGTGCTGCATAAATACTTGTGTTATGATAAAACGTGATTGAAATGTAATTTAAAACGTAATTTTTCTTGTAAAATATTGCTCTATTATCATTTCCTGCTGCATTAAGAGATTTAGCATTTTTCAGTTTTATTTCTCCGAGAATCTAGCAGGAAAACCCAGATTTCAATTAGCAACAATGAAATGTGACCATATCTCGACTTTTACAAACGTATCTCGAGTATTACGATTTCATCCGGTCCCCATCTCTCGTACAAGTCGTCGAGAGTTGCTTGTACCTTGCATGTCGCGTGATGGAATTTCTGCAGCGCTTGTATATACCACCAAATCAAAGCGATGGTAGCAGCTCTCGTAGGCCTGTGGCAGACCACGAAACACTCGCGAT
>LQNS02278078.1:12985872-12997828 GCA_001587735.2 Parhyale hawaiensis | reverse complement strand
ATCTTCACCAAAAGTTAATCATCTGTTCCTCCCAACATACCTAACAATCCCTGTAAATTTCATCCAAATCGGTTCATAACTTTTTGAGTTATCCTGGTGACAGACAAACAGACAAACAAATAGACAAACTGACAGACAGACAAACACGACGAAAACATAACCTCCTTGGCGGAGGTAATGAATAAATTGCTCCAAGAGGATGTTGACAAATTGGTCGGCCTTGTAGCAGAAGATGTGCATCTGTGTTAGAAACTAGGAGCTCACCCAGAGGATTTGAAGTCAATGATGTTTTATGTTCGATTCAAAATGTAGCTATCATATTTACGTCATATTTTCTTGACTGTCCCTGATTTTTGGTCTGATATTTTTTAATTTTTGAATTTATTTGCACTTAATCTTATTTATCATACGAATTAACTGAAATTTATACTGCTCCTACGGCTAGATAATCACAAAAATTTGTGAAATATTCAGCTAAATCCAATTCCTAAAGTTCAAAAAAATAACAATAATAGAAAACTGTTCACTAGTTTTGCCAATAGTGTACAATAATTACCTCCGCCAAGGACGTTATGTTTTCGTCGTGTTTGTCTGTCTGTCTGTTTGCTGTTTGTCTGTCTGTCACCAAGATAACTCAAAAAGGTATGAACCAATTTACATGAAATTTACAGGGATTGTTAGGTAGGTATGTTAGGAAGAACAGATGATTAACTTTGGGTGAAGATATATCGATCCGTTTGTTTGTTTGTTTGTCTGCCTCATTTTTCTCAATGCCATAACTCAAAAAGTTACGAATGGATTTTGATGAAATTGATGTGAGTTGTTAGGTATATAACAAAGAGTAAATGACAAAATTTTGGTAATGATCCGTTTGTTCGTCCGTTTGTTACTCAAAAAATAATGAATGGGTCTTTATGAAATTTATAGAAGTTGTCAGTAATGTTAAAAGACATAAATGATCAAATTTTGGTGCAGATCGGTTTGTTCGTTTGTATGTTTAACTCATGTTTGTCATGACGTTTGTTAGCAGTATAACTCAAAAAGTTATGAACGGATCTTCAAGAAAACTGCACAAGCTGTTATTACTATCAAAAGGCACAAATAATTAGATTTTGCAGTTTATACAAAGAAAATTATGGTTTCAGAGTCAACTTGAATTTTTTGCTATCGTTGCCTCACTTGGCGCAGGTATGAGCTCTCAGAGTGCTCTAGTTAGCTATGTGCAACAACAGTCTGATTGACACCATACGCATTCACGAATTCCAATCCTTGTGTGAAGTTACTACGACTGTTTACTACTTGAAAAAGTTATTACTTACGCGTTCATGAAATTTCGGTATATGCATGTGTAAAGTAATTACCTCATATACAACATGTGCTATACTGCTGAAGCTCCGTGCGATGGAAAAACTGAGATTGGAATACTGTAATTACTGAAGCTGTCATTAATGTCAATGTAGGCAGCACGTTACGCCTGACTACGGACTGCATACGAAAGCGAAAGGTAAATGTAATGATTCTTATTTTTGATTAGTGGGCCGCATTCGGCTTACAGATACCGACAGCTGTACGCCTACGAATCCATTGGTGATAGATAATATCTTGTTGTAGCCGGGTGTGGGTGCGGACACATAATCAAAGACACACATTAAGTTCAGTGCGTAAGTCCGTGGGTGCGGAATGTAGACGTGGCTCTCTTCCAGCTGTGCTCTTCGTTTTACAAAAGAAGGCTTTGGTTCCGAGAGCAGTGGTGTTAATGGATTGCCATGGATTCCAATAATGTGGCTAGAATTCCCAACATTATCGACCAAAATAATATTGTATGACTATTAGTTTGAATGCAAAAAATTTAAAAATTCATATCATAGTGCATATTTTCAGTCATTTCTTTCCTGTAGATGAAAAGTAAAAATTGCAGGGTATATATGGACACTAACGGCCTTGACATTATTTTTATCTATTTTTTATCGATTTTTTTTACGCTGAACCACTTTAGCGTAGTTACCCATTTTCTTCACTTTTTTTTGTTGTATCCCTTTTTAAATAGTATCGCAATCTTTGATCAAATATTGCCATCTATTTTTACGTTCATTCAGTTCATATCTGTAAAGATTCATCACGAAAGTAATCATCAGCAAACAAAGCAGGCATCGACTGCCTAATATGTAAGCAGTTAAAAAAGTTTATCTTGGTAGAATAAAGTTGTATCATTC
Source organism: Parhyale hawaiensis (assembly GCA_001587735.2). Classification (NCBI taxonomy): domain Eukaryota; kingdom Metazoa; phylum Arthropoda; class Malacostraca; order Amphipoda; family Hyalidae; genus Parhyale; species Parhyale hawaiensis. Next base: position 12,995,615 of record LQNS02278078.1, on the reverse strand, counting down.
GCTGAACACAGCCCGTATAGGTCGTGAATGGTGTTTCTTACGATTCACTATGGTAGATCATGGTTGTACAGCTAAAACCTTAATAGTTGTAAGTGGGTATTTATGGTCGGGAATTATGGTTGGCAATATGGTCGAAGGTTGTGACATATCTCTACCATATTGCACCCCATAAATGGTTGAATGTGGAGGATACTTCGATAATAAACAACCAAAGTCTCGACCATAATCATAGTTGTTCTACTATAATCACAACCATTATTTCCGACTGGGTGCAGGTTTTGCTTCTACTTGTTGTATTGTGAGGAGACATGGACCACACGAGACCTTGACTGTCCCCCGAGTTTCGCAAATGAAGTTGATTGTAACTAAACTAAACTTTGATAAAATATTTTTCAGTCAGCAGAACGACCTCAAACAAAACGGAAACGGTTCTCGGTGATACAAGAAATGTGTTTATCAGCAGGAGAGAAAAATTCGTAGCTACATCCCAATTGTGGACGACGTTAATTGAAGCTTGGGACAACAAAATGACCGAAAATTGCTAAAAAAAAACATTTTACAATTTACCGTTGGCTAGTGCTCAAGCATGCGTGTTTCTTTCCAATAGGTATATTCCTTGCGTATCAAAGAACAGCTTATTTTTTGCTTCGAGTTGGTACGTTGAATGGGACAAATTTTATCAAGGATTTATCAATTTGCCATCGGCCCCAACTGCGAGGAATGGACAGTCAAGGTATCGTGCGGTCCATGGAGGAGATAATACAATAAACGGCGTTGAGAGTTCAAATCATGCATAAATATGTCGTACATTACTCTAAAATGGCTTATATCAATTGATGGAAGTACAATTTAGGCCGTTCGAAAAGTAGAACTTGTTTCTTTTGGTCGTGCTCCTTCTCTGTCTCGGGGAGGGGAGATTCTCTGAAGGAAGTATCTGGTGCAATATTTTTTTGTGATTAGAAATCGCTTAGAGTTACGACTAATGACATCATTTTTCCCGGCTTGCAGTGCAGATGAGAAGTAGTAAAAATAATCACTATCGATATAAAGAACAAGAATGGCCCTCTTTAAATGTCATGCAGCGCTGCTTTTCATAAAATCTCCGATATTGCCCACCCACAAGCTCTCTATCACAAGTATATCCGGACAGAAAACAAAAAAATTTTTCTCTCCTAACATAAGCTGTTTATTAACATTTGAGAAGTGTGGCAGCTCCTAGTAATCGGCCAATGAAGAGTAGAAGCAGGCGACACAGAAGGGAATGAAGCGATGTCACCAGAAGCAGCAGCAACAGCAAAGACGAGCTGATGAAAGTGTTTTAGGTAATGGAAGAGCTGGCGAAGAGTATTTTTTGTTTGCAGCAATCGAGTGACTATTAATGTGTCCACAGAGTACTGCATTACTATTCCTCGGACCTACTCAAACAGCGATCCCAAATGGTAAAATATTCGACAATTTCCATCCTCCGATCAGCAAAGAACCGAAAAAATATTAAATCTCGGCAGTTATGTGGGAAAGACTCAAACGGCATTTCTCGTAGGAAAACAAGGTGCAAAGCTGGGAGGAAAAAAAAACAACTTACTTAACAAATCTTACAAACTTTTCTCACAACGCAAGTAAGAATATACGCAAGAACCACTTCGGTAAGGCGCTAGGGTTTATTGCGTGAGGCGTGAAGACCCATGGCATTTTGGCAGATACAATTTATGTTAGAATATCGCCTTAGGAGTATAGACTACTAATTAGAGCTTCGACTTGTTCACGATTTGAAAACACTATAGAGAATAAATTCAGTATTTAAAGGTTCTCTTTAGTGAACTTAAATGATGCAGCGTGTTAAAAAAAAGGACATGCTTCATCCTTCAGTCTCCCACGTTTGCTGCAGCTGCTTATATCAAATCAACGCGCCGCATCCAACAGTTTGACTGAACGCGTCGCGATGGTGGGCGTGTGAACACGGCCTTACACTTGATACCGATCCACAAAGAAGCAGTTAAATATTGCGACTCCACAATATGCATCATCTTGACAAGTGGCAGCATGTTAAGGGAAATAAACACAGAAATAAATTATAATCCACAAAAATATGTGCCTATCCATGCATTAGTTTTACTCATATACATATAAGTCTTTTATATCCCACAGTTAATACATGTGTAATTAATGTGAAAATAGATCAAAGAAAAGTTTTTATTCATTCTTTCACTGAATACGTTGCATTTCAACTACAGTACTGCAGGCTGTCTTCATAATCTGGTGCTATTCTGCTGCGTCCGAGCTGACAAGCATACCGTATAGCTGTGGACTGCCCTGGGATGCTCATTACCTGGGTGATGGGGCATCCTAATCAAGTTATTCCTCAATTTCTCCGTGTATCTGCGGCACTCTATTTGACAAGAAACGACTTGTACACTTCGCTTCCTCGAACTGCCGAGGCGCGAGATGGCAGCTGCAGTGCTTGGAGCCCGAATAAGCTTCTCACTTAAATTCGTAGCGTCAAAAATAATTACATTACTCATTTAATCTCTGTTGTTCGTAACAAAACTAGTACACAGTTGAAAAAAAAATTTACTTACTTTTCAAATTTTAACAGTAGTCTATCGTACTGTAAACTGTTTTGACATCAAAATACTAAAGTACTCTTTAAAGTCCGCTCTGACTTGTTTGGAGTTAGCACCGCTTCATCAAAATAAGAAACGTTTTTAAGTTGCAAATAAAAAAATATGCATTGAAAAATTGTATATTACATCATACTGACCTTGAAATGTTTTTGCGCATACTGGCAGCGCGTTCTAAAAAAGTATTTGGAGCACCACTTTTCTTACTATTTTTTAGAAGGCTATGCACTCTTTATTGCCACTGCATCCTCCTCTGTATCTTCCCTTATCACCTAATTAAGCTCTCCGTTATACAATAGACTACACTCAAAATGAACCAAAGGAAGGAAGCTAATGGCTCCGTAGATAGCGCACTTTTGTCGCGCAAATATTCACGAAATAAGAGTTGGTGCAAGAGTCGCAGTTCTTAAATAAATCCTTAAACTTCGTATTCTTCAGACTTATCGTATTCGCACCGAGTTATAGTGTTTATGTTCGTACTTTGGAACGACAAATGGCCTCATAAACTGACTTCTTTGAGCTCGATAAAGAAAATCTGCGCACCGATCTTCCATGATGCAAATACCCAGACGCTAATTAAATTAACCACCTGCTTTTAGACATTTTTCGCTCATCATTTACTGATAAACTCTCGGTTTCAAAAATTTTAGCTATAGTTTGGTTACGTTAATTGTGAACATCGCAAGCTAATGGTTTCTCAACATATAGCTGCATGCTCCAGGGTAGTCAATTTCTTATGCACTGAATCTTGAAAGCGTTTATCGAATATGAACTGTTTATTATTATCCGTCGGGCGTGTTTGCATCACGCTAGGACACGTACAGCTGGCGGAACACATCTTTCTGAAACATGAGAAAGTCAATATATATTACTCTCGACTTTTACGACTCTACTTTTACGAACGCAATTTTGTGAACCTATCTCAAATTTTACGAAATGTGTTCCTACTCGCGAATGTTACGATTTGTCCTTCCGTCCAGTATTCTCAACTTTTCGTTGGAGAAATGTATTATTTACCATGGATTAGTGTATAACACCAACTTCTTCAGTAATTAATGTAAATAATGTCAATTGCTTTCCTTTACACTGTTCTAGAATAATGAAAAACTTATTCCGAGTAACTTAATATAGTCCATGGATGCTTGAAATTCATTTTTCTTTGTATCCAATTGTGACTCAGTGTCGCCGAGTTAGCATTTCTAATGCTATATTTAACATTATTTTCGGTGATTTAGCATTATACATTTTGTTCCAGCATCTTGCAGGAAAAACAGCATCAAAACAGAATATTTAGTTTTTCGCATTTATATTATTTCCTGGCAGTTAGTGCAAAGATGTAGAAGTTTCATGCCAATTTATCCCATTTTGTAGCAAATATCATAATTCCTATAACTAACGTCCATTGGAAGCTTGAACTGAACTAGTCTAATGTGGCCATGGGTGCGATCATGTTAAAGTAATGGAGTGCTAACATACCTATACAGTTTATTGTGTTTAAGTCAGGGGCGGCGGAACGTCAAAAATATTGGGGGGGCCCAGCTGCTCAGCATGGAAAGCCAGTCTCCCCCCCCCCCCAACCAGCCGGCTTCTCCTTATGTGTGTTTATAAGAAGTGTCATATCGCATCAGTATCTATTTTCACCGCAACCTCCCATATTCCAATTGAAAAATCCCATGGCAGATTATTTCCTAATCTTTGTCTGCTTCGAATATGAACTGCAGACTACAAGACTAATTTCCATGGTTACTATGAAAGACATTCGTCGTCTTCTTTTCCTTTTCTCGAGCGCATCATAGTTAACCCAAAAAGTTCAAGACTCTGTCACTGGGTGACATTCTAATCGTACCATTGCATTTTCCCTATTAGAGGCTTTTTTTTGTGACTACCTTATTGATGACTTCGCCCTTTTGGCATGGTCCGCGCGTTTTGGTGACCACTTTTCTTTTTGACATGAATCTGATAGCAATCAACCGTGATCAGTGGTCAAAATTGATCGCACCGCGATTTCCTCCGCGGGCTAATCATGCGTGATCAAAGATTTATTCCAGCCGTTGGACAAGTAAATATTCAGAATTTGATATCCTAGTTCGTGATGTTTTCTTATATTAAGGGGTAAATTGAGTAATGTTATTATGATTGTTTGTAATATTGCCTTCCAGAATTGTAGTTTCGTTAGCTTTTTGCCTGTGTATGGTTAAAAATGTTTTAAATACAGCTAGTTCAGTTGTACATTGAATGCAAAATAAAGAAACGTTCCTAAGAAATCCATTCCCCACCATTTTCCGTAAAAATACTGTAGAAATCTACTTTTCAAAAATAAACATGGCATCTTTGGTTTGTTTACAAAATCATTGACCGTTTTTGTGCTTTTCAGTGATCACGGTGATTCTGATCGCGAGCTTGGCCACAAAAAGACCTCTTAAAAAACTGAAAATTCCCTTTCGAAAACAACCTCATCCCTCACAAGCGAAAGCTCAAATTGTCTGAATGAGTCCATCATTACCAAACCAGGGCTCACATACTTTTACCTTTCAATGTGCTGTGCATTGCATTGTCGCGTTTCCAACTTCTCAGTAATGTAAAATTGATTTCGATTATTTATAGGTTGTTGATGCGTTGCTCATGCTTCTAATTTCATTACTAATTGGGTCGCTCATATGATTACCATAAAACACTGAAAATTTTCATGGCTATCCAGGCATAAAAATAAAGGTCCCGATGCTTCTCCTAGCGTTCACTTTTCAATATGTAAAAAGTTATTTTGCTTTTTAAATGAAAAAATCGTCGTGCGACTTCTATATTTACTGTTCTTCATTTCTTTCAACAAATGGGCAAATTCTAATTTTTTTTGCAATGAGGCGCTTTCCCTCAAATCTCGCCACCGAAACACAGCGTTGATTTACCTAAACAATCCACCATTACTCAGCCAGAGCAAAGGAAGTGTCTACCAAACGATGTTAAGGGCATGTTCGATTTGGCGCCGTAATTAAACCTACGAGGCTTATCTTATCCGGAACTCCAGTCAGAAGCCTTGGCTTTATTATTTTGAATCGTGTTGCAAGTGCTAGTAGCAAGAGATTCCCTTGAGCCGGCTGGAGGCTACGTTACTGAGCAAGACTGAGTTTGCGTAAGTCTCGAGGGTAACCGACTGCACAAAAAATATGGAAGTTTGGAGCTTAACTCACTGGGTCGACGCCAGCGTACCTGCCTGTGGTTTCGGTCAAGCTGAGCCTAGAGCGCTTTATTGCGGGGCTCAAGCGAACATGCCCAAAAATATCCTTAATAATTGGCACAGGGAATTTGCATTAAGGTATGCCCACTTTTGATCTAACTTATCCGTAACTTGAAATAGAATCGTTAGTCGTTACTGTAAGGATACGTTCGATTAGGCACCAAAATGTGCCGGATACCATCCTGGGTTCCGTACTTTATATATTGACCTTTTATCGGTTAGTCTTGAAACTCAAAACGCCAACGATATGTACTGGAAACATAGAGTTTTCGGCCGGCTCAGGGTGATGTGTTCCTTCTAACATTTGCAACATGCAAAAGCCAAAACAACTGACAGCAGTTTCGTACAAGCTAAGCTTCAAAAACTTAATTTCGGCCCACTTGAGGGCGCCTTTTATCTCCTTGACTACATATTCTAGCTAGATGCCCTGTGTGTACAGGTTCAACCTGAAAATAAGAACGACATTCGTCGTCTTCTTTTCCTTTTCTCCTGTACTCGGGCTCAGAGACTTGTGCAGCTGCAGTGAAGCACGGGTAGTCAGCGCTATGGATTCAAAGATGAAAGACTCAAGTGAAAAGATAGTCGCCTGCAGACGGATCAGCAGACCTACGCTCAGAGAACAGTCGGGCCTCAAGCTCCGGTCCTCTATAAGCTATTGCCGTTATGGCAAAACCATAAATAATTAGGAAAAACTAAAGATAAGGTGGCGCTGCAAGCACAATTATCTCAAGCACACCGACAGTGACACTCCGACATCAAGTTAGTTCAGGTAGAAAGATGATGATGGCCAGCTTCAACCCTGCAAATGCCCAATGCTGCAAGGCATTGCTTTCGAAATTTACTATGAAAGTTACAAACGTTGATGCTGCAGTTCGGAGCATCACGACCTTACCTTCTAGGCCGGGATCCGAGCGTCTCACCTCGAGACTATGAGTGAGATATAATTTTTATAAGCACTCCGGACGCCCCTGAGAATTCTTTTTGAAACGTAGGGAAAACGGAAAAGTAAAACTAAAAATGGTTTGAATTAATGTGCTTGCTTCTGGGAAATAAATTAAGTATAATGAGGATGGGCACATACAGATAGTTGACGAAGAAATAAATCAAATATTCTGAACCGTAAGAATTGATGAATATTATGGTTCGTTTTTAAAAAAACATGATAGGATAGCATCATAATCCGTATTTTACCTTGAGAGAGTTTTTATGAATTTCATGGCTGAGTGAATAAAAAACGCAAATAGAGATGAATGAGGCCAGTTGCCTGGCGAAAAGTCAACAAAATCGAATGTTCGCTAGGTTTTAAGTAAAACAGAAAAATATTCTTAGTATATGTCTAGGGTAATTTTTTCTTCCAAGCAGCATGAGAAAGATTTTCCGGAATAATGAGTGACAGCGATAAGCGCTAAGCTCATTTAGCTCAACTTGTCAGAAATAATACATATGCAATGTATAAAAGCGCTGCTTTTATCACGTTCATGGTGTTACAAATTATTCGATACCTGATTGTGCTAGAGAAGCAATAAAGTACCATTTTAAGCTACAGTATTGGAGTTTCTGCCGTCACTAGGTTAATCGATTTGAGTTGAACCCGTTGTACCGGTACTCTAGTCAAAGTGACGACACAAAGGCTCTCGTCTGAAGTTCCAAAAAGTTTAAATTCTTATATTCTTTAGTAAGGTTTCGCTCTATTATACTGAGGTTTGCAAGGCACGGTTATTTAGCAAAAACTTGTCATAATTCAAGAATGAATCCATAGGATACAATAACTATCTGAAACACAGTTTAACACTGGCTGAGTTTTACCAAGTTGCAAAGATAACTGAGTGAGTGACATGCAGGAGTAGAAAACAATAAGAGTGACGTTCTGGCTTATGAATCACTAAAACTGGACCTGTAACAATAAAGGCTAGGCAAATTAGCGAGGCAAAGAGACTGTGCCATCCGTTTTAAATCACTTTTTCGCCTTCAGTTTATAGCGTTGCTAAAGTAGCCAGTAAGTGGATTGAAAATAACATGCAGATAAATTTCCTACAATGTAACGGTCAGTTGCATGCCAAGTTTAGTTTGCATAAGCTTCATGAAATCATTCATCAGGCGCGAATATGTTGTCAGGGCCAGATTTACGAGAGGGCATTGAGAGTGGTTGGCCTCTCAATGAGGAGGAGGGGCCTCTCTGGAAGAAGAGGTACCGTACATAAAAAAGTGGTATCTGCATATTTCATTACTCAACCACAGCTATAAGTACCATGATGGATCTGGAGGTCCCAAGCTGAACTTGCCCCTAGTGCCGAGCCTCCTTTGGTGAAGGGGGCCCCAGCTTAACTTGCAGTAAACCTCCATTCGAGACCATTGGTTAAGGGGGCCCAGCTCAAATTTCTCTTGGCCCACCTTAATTACCCTGAGCCTCCTTCGGTTAATGGGCCGCAGTTTCACTTATCCTGGGCTTCCTTTTGTAAAGGGGCTTCAGTATAACTTACCCCGAAGCCCTGTTTGATGAGAAACAACTTTACCTGAACTTGCAGCAGGCCTTTAAATCCGGTCCTGAACATGCCGTAGAACAACAAAGAGTGCTCATGAATATCAAGTGCATAATCCTATCTGAAATGGCTCACTTGCAATTGAGTATGGAATAACGTAAAATATATGATAATGATCACACACTCGTATTTTTCTTTTATGTCTTTGTAAGGCTAGTATAGGAAATTCCAAGGAAAATTTCAGTATTAGGAAATTAAAATTTCAAGTCACCTTGGATTATTGGGGGGGGGCCAGGCCCACCCAATAAAATTATTGGGGGGGCCCGGGCCCCCAGGCCCCCCCCTGTTCCGCCGCTCCTGTAAGTAGTAAAAGGATTTTCCCTCCTGATTGTACAAAAAAGTGAGAACCGCAGAATTTCTTTATAAAAATGACAGTTGAGATACAAAAAAAAAAAAAAAATGAGGGAACTTTAGGAAGCTGTGATATACGGTGGCAGGTAAGGCTATACCAACATTCCACAAAACTGGACAAAAAATTACATCAACAATAAATTCTTTACAAAGTCTAAATAATTGCTTATAATCACACGTCAAATGCTAACAGCGTTTTCAAAAACCTCAACTTTGTTCCTGTGCAAAATATTCTGACCAATCGCATCTCTCTCAACAATAATATTGCTTAAATGAAAAATTAAGTAGCTCAGTTAATTACTCTCAAAGTTTTTTTATAAAAAAAGCGCTAACATAGACGCTGTGAAGAATTTTGCAGGTAAGTGACCCACCCAGTGGAAAAATTATGGTTTGTCAGTAATTTGATGGAAGTATAACAATAAAACAAACTATTACTCAGAAGTTTAATTATTATAAAAATTGAAACCAACAAAATGCTTCTACCAGTATTTTGTGATGTACTCGCAAAATATTAAGAAGAAAATTAGCGCTGTAAAAAATTTGAAAAATACTGGATAGTTGTTATCAACGAATAAAAACATTGATTTGATATTCCCCTAAACAGCTCTACAGATTTAAATGTGCTGCATAAATACTTGTGTTGTGATAAAACTTCATTGAAATGTAATTTAAAACGTAATTTTTCTTCTAAAATATTGCTCTATTATCATTTCCTGCTGCATTAAGAGATTTAGCATTTTTCAGTTTTATTTCTCCGAGAATCTAGCAGGAAAACCCAGATTTCAATTAGCAACAAGGAAATGTGACCATATCTCGACTTTTACGAACGTATCTCGAGTATTACGATTTCATCCAGTCCCCATCTCTCGTACAAGTCGTCGAGAGTTGCTTGTACCTTGCATGTCGCGTGATGGAATTTCTGCAGCGCTTGTATATACCACCAAATCAAAGCGATGGTAGCAGCTCTCGTAGGCCTGTGGCAGACCACGAAACACTCGCGAT
>LQNS02278078.1:12886736-12905578 GCA_001587735.2 Parhyale hawaiensis | reverse complement strand
GCCCGTAGAGCTCTGTTTCACCGAGGTTTTATCGCCGATAAGATTGTCATTGTCGGAAGGGTGTATATTTTGCTAGATGGTTGTGATTGTTGTCGCATGCGTGGTCTGTATACTACTGTTATGCATATTAGCAAGTAAAACCTCGTTTGCGTGCACTGCATGCTTATGATTTCCTATACTTACAAAAGCATGCCTCTACGGTGAAGCAGATTAAAGACATATTTGTCTTTCCTACAGCGGCACTGCGACTCATACTGCAGACGTCATGTAGTGGATACTCTCAAGTACTAAAACTTAGAAAGTATTGCAGTTAAACGATTAAATAGATAGAATAGTGAAAAGGTTTTCTAGCGCAGCGGTACTAAGCAGCGTCGCCCCGAAGGTAAAATATTTTGTCTCGGCATTTCTGCCAGAAGGTCGTGAGTGACGGTGAACTCCCATAAGTGAGTTCTGAGTCTTAAATTTTGTTAGGTGCACCACTTCTGGCAGCAAATAAGGCGCGAGCAACTCTAACCTACACGGCTCGGTCGAAAAAAAATTTGCTCAGCCATGTAGTAAAGGGCAAGAAACGAAAAAGAGAAGAACACGGAAGAAAAAACGACAGTGCGGACCGCCGTTTCACTGGTCCTCCTCACGGAAGAAGGTAGAACCCCAGTGTAATAGGTTGGCCACTTCGATCGGTGGCCCCCCTTTCAAAACAGAAGGGGAAGTATTGAGAGCCTACAGAACTTTATAAAACTAACCTCGTCAGTAGGAACTGCTGCCAGCTGCAACATCTCCTGCTGACAAAGTACTCGGGTTTGCCCCTGGGTTCGTGCGGCCCATATATGTTCTGACAGGGAAAGAGCCCTCTAGCATATAACCCTGAGGGCAGACGATTACATAACATTTAGCTCGACCGCTATGCTGCCATCTTTGTTGATACATCACGATTCGATTCCAGATTTGGAATGGTAATCTGCTCAAGAAGCAGATAAAAACAACTATACAATTTCAATGTGGAATGAAATCGAAAGCCAGAATGGCCTTCGCACAGAATCTCAAACAGAATTGCCGCCTAAAAGTGGTAAATCTGCCGCTTAACTTAACTGACGTGAAATTTGTTCGAAAAGCTTGTGTTAAAACACAGCTCGCCTAAGGTGCTGGCACACTGTGACGTAGAACCCACTAATGATGTATTGTGTTTAATCTGCTGGGATGACTCAACTATCCTCTGACATGCCTCGTTTGACAGCACGAACCTCGTGCGTCTGACACAACACCCACGTCGCAGTGCTCGTGATCAACAGACGCACTTTTTCCCCTACAACTACGTCGTCTTCCCATTCCTAGACCTACTGTACACGTCTGCGGCATATAGTACTGCTAGGAGAAAAACTCTCGTACAACTGCTGTATTACTCCCATTTAATTACATCCCAATTCTCACGTCCAGATCATTCGCCTTGAAAGGTCGCCAGGAGCAGTCCGCCGCCAGTTCTACCCAAGCACCACCATCCTCATCAACCTCCTCTCCGACGCAAAGCATATGACCTGCAACAAGTTTTTTTTTTTTACATTAGCTATTCAAATCTCCATCATATTGCTGTTCTACCTTATGTACTACAGTATCTACTTTCTTATTCATTTGCAAGCAGCCAATTGTGAAAAAAAAAACAATGATATTTTACTGCAGAGGCAACTGTGGTCATCTCCTCAGTGATATACTGGAACAAGTATTTGCTTAGTTACATTTACAAATTCCCTGAAATAGGGAGTCGTGCTACAAATAAATGACACCACTACCTAGGTAACTTTTTTCCATATTACTGCCGACATTTGAATTCTTGATACGGTGTCCATCTTACTTTCCACTTTTACGCTTCTATTCAAGGAGTGCTAGAGTTTTTTTTTTTTTTTAAAGTGTTGTGTCATTAAATAAGGAATATTGCCTACAAGTAAATACTTAAAGGAAGTGAAAATCGAGGAAGTCGTTGTAGCAGCTGCATTTACATCCTTACAGAGACTTTGATTTCAATATTTGCAAATACATAAAAAAAAAAATTATCGTGCTGCCTATTGATTGACCATTGAGCGTTTAGTATCACCAGCCACTAATTTGCTCGAAGCCTTCCCCATAGATATATGCCCGTACATACTATTTATATCACTGATTTTGAACTATTGTTGTAACTTACGAGTATAATCAATGTGTATGCGATAGAAACCGTGATGTATTTCAGAGTGCATCCTGTGCAATATTTACCTATAAATGTAATTTCCATCGAAGTTCTTACCTCTTAATGGCCTTAGCGTACAGTGAATGAAACTGCGCTACAAAATCTAAAAATAATTAATGGTTCAGTCCCCTGTAAAAAAATGTATTCACTCACCACACTACGCCACTCGCAAAACAAAGAGCGGTTAGGAGTTCTTCAGTTCGCAGTCCGAAGCATTTCTCTCGTGCCGTCGCCGAGCTCGAAGAGTTACACTGTATTTCCATTAACTCTGCGAGTGCCCAAAATAAAGCAATCATTCAAAAGTTAGTCGCGTCTGTATAAGTTGAGGAGCTTCGCTGTATCATCTTTCACTGCTGGCGACTTTAGTCGTGCTGATGAAGGATGTGAGCTCAAGTTGAGATTTACTGTGGACAGTTTGGAAACTTGCACTGAATACCATCTCTGAACGAGTGTAGAGCTGTTGCATCTGGAGGCAGATCTATGTACTCTGCTTTTTAAAGGAGACTTCAAACATAAATGAAGTACGTTTTGACTCGGGTTCGGGTACTGTTAACTTTTGGGAAGTGTACAACACGCCTGAAGTCAACCCCCCCTCCCCCCTCACCTTAGTCTGTATGGTGGCATTTCCCCAGTTCCCTTTGGCTGTTCAAGGTATGAGTTTTTGTGTCTGGTGGGAATAATGTTGTTTGAATCGCCAGCAATGAGGGATACTTGGCGTTAGGGGGACCAGCTGCATCTTGGAAGCCCGGTATGCCATACCCGCTGCCATCTTTCAAATCTCCCGGACATTACTGAGAAACGAAAATTGCACAGCCCCAATGTGGCTGGTGGACATTTTCTATCGACTTCCTTGTAACAATCCATGTAGTAAAAAATCATACTGGGTCCCCTCACGGAGCATATGGTGGGCCATCGACGTAGAATTAGGTTGTTAGGTTCGTCCATATTAAGTGACGGGCACTATATACACTAAAGTATTTAAATAGTAAAAATTCGGTAAAATGTAATTAAATGCTAAATACATTTCTGAAATATATTTAAATAATAAATACAGGAAATTGTATTTAAATAGTGAATACCTTTGAATTTTTTTAAGCACCAAAACCACTGATTTGGGAATATTTTTAGTGTTCATTAATTGAATATTGATATACTAGCTAGTGACGAGGCGAATATCCGCATCTGGATCCGCAGATATCTGCACCTTTGTTGAACATTTGCATCCGTATTCGTGGATGTTGAAAAGGTAGCATCCTCAATTGCATCCGTATCCGCGGATGTCAGAACTGTAAAATCCGAAACAAAGGAGGGGCGGATCAATGCACACTAAACTCATCCACAGTGCAGAAAACTACAGATTTTCATTTGGATTGAAATGTGTGCAAGCGCTGTCCCTGTCAACAAAGCACCAACTAAGTTTTTTCTAGGTGTTGTAGAAACTGCCGGCGTGAGAGGGTGTGTGTGTGTGTGTTTGTGATGGGGCGATTATCCGCATCCTCATCCATCCACATTTTTTTTAACATCCGCATCTGCATTTACATTCGCGGATGTTGAAATGGTAACATCCGCAATCGCACCTGCATCCGCGGATATCAGAACTTTAAACTCCGCTACAAGGTCCGCATCCGCGGATGTCAAAAAAAAAGAAAAAAAATCTGACCAATCACTAATACTTGCACAATATGTGACACACATCCTGCAATAGTCGCAAGTAACACTCTTAGATGATATAAAACTGGAACGCCTTGTGGCTGTAGACCATCACTCGCTGTGGGAGCAAATTTCATCGCCGTCATTTTTGATGGCCAGCTAATCCTAGTTATCTGGCGTGGGTCTTATCGAGTCCATAAACGAAACTAGAGCACTCTGAGAGCGCATACCTCCACCAAGTGAAGAAACGGTAGCAAAAAAAATCAAATTGGTTCTGAAACCATAATTTTCTTTGTATAAACTCGAAAATCTAATCATTTGTGCCTTTTTATATTAATAACAGCTTGTTCAATTTTCTTGAAGATCCGTTCATAACTTTTTGAGTTATACTGTTAACATACGTTATGACAAACATGAATCAAACATACAAACAAACAAATCGATCTGCACCAAAATTTGATCATTTATGTCTTTTAACATTACTAACAACTCCTATAAATTTCATAAAGATCCATTCATTATTTTTTTGAGTTATTGTGCTAACAAGCATAAAATTAAAAAAACAGTGACAAACGAACGAGCGAACAAGCAGATCATTACCAAAATTTAGTCATCTACTCTTTGTTATATACCTAACAACTCATGTTAATTTCATCAAAATCCATTCATAACTTTTTCAGTTATAGCGTCGAGAAAAATGAGGCAGACAAACAAACAAACGGATGGACATATCTTCACCAAAAGTTAATCATCTGTTCCTCCTAACATACCTAACAATCCCTGCAAATATCATCCAAATCGGTTCATAACTTTTTGAGTTATCTTGGTGACAGACAGACAGAGAGACAGACAAACAGAGACAGGCAAACACGACGAAAACATAACCTCATTGGCGGAGGTAATAATAAGCAACCGATCGTCTAGCAGGAAAAATTTCTTCGAAACTAATAACTTGTTGCGGTTTGTGAACTTTAAAAGTTTAAATTTTGTCGAGTGAAATTACTCACACAATTTCTTCTAGAAACTTTTTGTCATATCTTCATTTACTTACAAACACTAATTCTTTCGAATATTGGCTACACGGTTGTAAATGCAATGAACCTGATTATGGATTTAAAGCCTCACGTGATTAATCAATCAAGTGACGAAATAAGAGAATACGTACCTAGATAAGATTTAAACTCCGGTTTTCTAATCATTAGATTCTGATCTACAAACTTACTGTAGGTAAATTTCACCATACCTAATAACTCCAAATTGTACAACTGGTGCTTTACCCAGAAATTCTTCTCAAACGTAGTGAAACCCACTTACCGCAGCACTGACGTCCGTCTAGCCATGCCTGTCTCGTGCAGTGACGGGGCAACATGCGGGTGTGCGTCAATATTGGTGAACTTATCAGTTTTACTCTTGGCAAATGCACTTAATTACCTCCGCCAAGGAGGTTATGTTTTCGTCGTGTTTGTCTGTCGTGTTGTGTGTCTGTCTGTCTGTCTGTCACCAAGATAACTCAAAAAGTTATGAACTGATTTACATGAAATTTACAGGGATTGTTAGGTACAGTATATTATGAGGAACAGATGATTAACTTTTGGTGAAGATATGTCCATCCGTTTGTTTGTTTGTCTACCTATTTTTTCTCAATGCCATAACTCAAAAACTTATGGATGGATTTTAATGAAATTACCATGAGTTGTTAGGTATATAACAAAGAGTAACTGACCAAATTTTGGTAATGATCCGTTTGTTCGTTCGTTCGTTTGTCACTGTTTTTCAACCTATGCTTGTTAGCACAATAACTCAAAAAATAATGAATGGATCTTAATGAAATTTATACGGGCTGTTAGTAATGTTAAGAGACATAAATGATCAAATTTTGGTGCAGATTGGTTTGATCGCTTGTATGTTTGACTCATGTTTGTCATAACGTTTGTTAATAGTTTAACTCAAAAAGTTATGGACGGATCTTCAAGAAAATTGAACAAGCTGTTATTACTATAGAAATGTAAAAATGACTAGATCTTAGAGTTTATACAAAAAAAATGGTTTCTGATCTAATTTGAATTTTTTGCTACCGTTGCCTCACTTGGCGGAGGTCTGCGCTCTCAGAGTGCTCAAGTCTAATTATTTTTTTTGTCGCGGATTATGATACATCATTTGAAAGGTTTTGAAATAGGCTTACATCGTAGGCTTCTCGTTTTTCACGAGTGTGACTATTAATTTGTGTAGACTATTTTGAATTCGAACTTCATTTTCCCCGTTATTTTAACCTTTTTTTCAAATTTTGGCAAGATATGCGCATAAAGCATTAAAAGATTAACTTCGCTACCAATTTTCATCAAAATCGGTTGAAAATTGAATTTACAGCAACGCTGTAACTTTTTCAACAAGTAAATTTTGCCAAAAAAATACACCACAGGGTACGGCTATGATGACTTTACTTGTGGTTAAAATGCAGTATATGCACTGGATTTTCCAACACCCTGTACATATACTTGAATCGTCAACGAAAACATTATCTCCTCTCTCACTTCGTTTGAGGGTGATAAACGATTTGAAGGCGAGAGTTTCCAATTTGTCACCTGGAGGGACACATATTTACTCCGGCGCTCAGGTGGCAGCTAAGTCGCGGAGAAGGTTAGTTCGCCGACTGTAATCCTAGAAGGACCTCTAAAATGTCGGTTTCTCTGCGGAAAAGCATAACATTACTGCAGTTTCATCAGGAACCTAAAAAACCTAACCTTACCTCACCTTACCCAACCTAACCTATAAAAAAGGTTTTCCATCACAGTGTGTGAGTGTGGTTATTTTTTCCCATAGGAAAACAATGGGAAATTCAAAGTCAAATATCTCGTAAACAATGCATTTGCCCAAAAACGTCATCGAAGAAAAGTGTATCAAAATCGTCCAATTACAGTAGTCTAAAAAACGTTTTAATCATTAAACTCCTTTCACCAGTAAAACCGAACTAATACCACAAAAATATAACTTCTTTGGTAGAGGTAATAAGTTCTTCCATACCTGTGGCATGCTAGATATAATGTGATTCAATTTAGGGAAGTTAGTTATGTATACCAGTAAGCTGGTACCTCACGTTACTCCTACGTTATATAACTGTACAATTGTGTGAGGATGTTGAGGCTTGAAGATATTAGTTTGATTAGACTCGGATATAGCTCTAGACTAAAGGTAAAGTCAAGTTGACCAAACACTCGACTGGGACACGGACATGCACTGATTTGTGCTACGGTTATTGGCCCGCGGGCCCCAGTGGAGTAGGTGCGGCAGCAGTTGACCACGGGTCGTAAAGAACTATGAGGCAATTTTGATGGAGGATTCAACGCCCCGCGCCTTCCATACCCCTCATCTCTGAGGAAGATAGGTATTCCCACAGCAGCTTGCATCCCTACATACCACTGATCTTTTCAGTTTCACTGCCCACAAAATTATGAAACCAGAATACACGTTTCTACTGCAGTATTTTCAGCTCTTTCCAATTTTATATCTATATATTTTGAGAAATGAAAATTAAAATGTTGTGAGCATTTAAAGATGGATATTTCTTATGAATTTGATACGTAATTTTCGTTTCATCAATCTTTAATGACGACGCTAATCAAAGCCAATCAAAGATTGACGCGGAGTAATGAATAGCTAATCACGAAATGAAGCCATCGATTCGGCCGAGAACCCATGTAGGTTACGAGGCAAGGCTTAGTTTTTCTAATATTCAAAGTCAATATGCGTTTATAAAGTACTAGGAAAACCAGGCTTTGCCATCTTAGCCTACAAGGTTCTCAGCCTAACCGATGGTTTCATTGTTGGCTAGCCTCCTATACTAGGATAATAGGTAAGGTCGTTGGTGGTGGGTGGTAGCATTGAAAAAAATTGGAGTGTTTATCTGTCGAAAAACCTACGAGATGGTTCCGTAGATTTTTCTTACATCGCCTCTACGTAGAGATAGATACCCTTATTTACGATGTGAGGTCATGTTCTCATTTTCGTCGTTGTGAAGAGCATAAAAAATGACATTAGAAAAGTGCATTCTGGTTTTATAATTTTACAGGCAGTCAAACGGAAAAGATCCCCTTCTACTGCCGAGTCAGCAGGTCCAGATCAGCGAAGTGCTTGCATGCCTGGGTTGGCCTCGAACCTGCGATACATGGAGTGTGGGCTCAGAACATAAACCTGCTGCTACCTGCTGCCTTTTACCTAACTAGCCAGAGACGAAGCTAATTTTACCCATATATACTGCACTTGAAGCAAATATTGGGGAGAGATGCTGCCACTTTACCACGAAAATTTGTCGATTTAGCATGATCGCGCTTAGATTTCTATCTTCAATATATATATTTATAGAAGCCCAAAGTTATATTAGTCATTATCTTTTGCGCAATAATACCGCAGAAATAGTCGGTAATTGGCCTTTTCGTTCACATTACTTCAATAAACTCACACACTAGAACGGCACTAGCTCCATTTGAGGCCTTCAGGTGAAATCGAGATGAGCAGAAGAGCGCAAAATTGTCAAGTGATGGGGCCGCCTTTTGGTAGTTTTACCGTGTTACTATTGAATTGAACTGATTGAAGATCCGCCTTACTAGAAGGATCGCCGGCCATGTCCCCACCGGGGGGGGGGGGGCAAGGGGCGGTAGAGGAGGCTCAGCACTAAAGACTGAACTCCTCAGTTCGCTTCACCTAGTATGCAGAATCTTTAACCTCAGTAATCACTCCCCGGAGCTTTGCATCTGGCGATGCTGGGCTGTTTCGTACCAGGGCTGGTTATTTTTTGATTTACTTGATTTTTTAGATCTTTTATTGTGAAGTGATAGAATAATTCTTCATAGTTCTTCTACAGTGTGCTAAAGATAATACATACTCATAAAACAAGTGCTTTTCTGCTTTCCTTTTGCTTAAGATTTTCAACATATAGTCCAGAAACACAAGGCAATTCCAAAAAGAAAAATAAAGTAGGGTACTACTAAATCTAGTGCAATAAATGGTGAAGTAATAATTAGCAATCAGCAATGCTCAGTTGTCTAATCAAATTTTTCCAAGAGTGGTGAACAAGCTCAAGTTGCTTAATTGGATGAAAATGCAAATGAAAAGCAAACCTAATTTATCAAAAGATTCATATCATCTCACTGTACAGCTGTGAAGACAACACTGAAAGGTAATGAATAATGACACATAAATATTACTGCAGCAGCAGTAACATTAAATTATTTAAATACCATAAAAAATCAAGCATGCACTTTCTCCTGTTTAATTTTGTAACTAGCCATGTAGAGCTATAGGTCGATGAATTCTATTAAGGGGAACCTTAGGTACGCTGAAAAAATGGTGTTGCGTTCCATGTATGCTTATAACAGTTGATCATTTGATAGTGTAAAAAATATTCCATTTCATGAAAAAATCAAATGAATCAAAAAATCTGCAAAAATTATGATTTTTTGCCGCCACTAATAAATGATCATAAGAGTCAATCATTTGATAGTGTAAAAATATTCCGTTTCGAGGAATATGAAATATATTTGATAGCTACATAATAGACGATATTTTTTATAACAAAATCAAATAATTTAATTAATGCCAACCCTGCTGCAATGGTATTTACCTAGATAGTGGCTCATTAGATGATAGAGTAGATTTTATCAGAGCATTGAATTATTTAAATACCATAAAAATTGAAGCATGTACTTCCTCTTGTTTTAGTTGGGTAGCTAGCTATAGGTTATTAATTTTTTCAAGGGCAACCAATAAAATGTTCAAAGATGGAACTGGTGTTGTGCTGCATAAAAACTGATAAGAGTTAATCATTTGATGGTGCAAAAATATTCCATTTCAAGAAAAAATTACATAGCTACACAAAAAATCGTAATTTTTTATGGAAAATCCAGTGATTTAATCAGTTCATTAAATAAAATCGTTTTAATTTGATACAACTCTGCTGGAATGGTATATAGTTACTTAGATGGGGCTCATTTGATGATAGATTAGATTAAATCAGAACATTAAAGTATCTAAATATCATGAAAATTTAAATATGCACTTCCTCTTGTTTTAATTATGTTGGTAGCTATATAGAGGTATAAATAGATTGTTGAAATCTATTTAGGGGAACCATAGGTATTTTGAAAGATAGAACTGGTGTGGTGTTGCGTAAATGCTCATAAGATTTGATCGTTTGAAAGTGTAAAAACATTCTATTTCATGAAAAAAACATGAAAAAATCGAGTAAATACAAAAATCATGATTGTTTCTAAAAAAATCAATTGATTTAATCGATTGATTAAATTAATTTGATTTAGCCAATGCCAACCCCGTTTCGTACGCACGCTTTGCCTCATCTCTTCGGAAAACGAATGTCTGCCACTACGCACGGTCATGCGGACGCCGCCAAGCGTTGCGTTAAGAATGATTCATTCATCTGGAGCCTAACGGAAAGTTAGTTCATAGACCGCAACAGTACTTGACCCTTAGGTTTTTCACAGTTCATTTACAGAAGATAGTTGTATCAATTTTGAGTGTATGCGCTACTCCCCTAAATTTCCATAATTGTGACGTCACAATTGCGTCACGCCACTGTTGCAGCGAGGAATATTTAACATTTCCATTGTAGCGTGACGTAATTTTGACGTCACAAACCTGGAAATTTAGGAGCGAAGTGCATTCATTCAGATTTGACACAACTATCTTCTGTAAATGAATTGTGGCCCAAAATTAAGTGGCCTCTGACGCTGGCGGCCAAAATGGGAAAAACGGCATTTTCTCAAGAGTTATTATGAACATGTCCAGACACGGTCATGCAGGCAAGCGCCCAAGTGGGTCCCCGCCTTATCCAAGATACCTTCTCCGCAAGGAAAATGTTGGATACTTTGGAATTTTTTTTTCCGTATTAGATAGGGAAAAAAATCAGCTCCTGAAAAAATCCCATTTTTCCGTTGCCGATTTTTGGCCGCCAGCGTCAGACCTAAGAGTCATGTATTATTGCGGTCTATGGTTAGTTCATAAAAAATAAGGTCATTTGTACTGTTGGTGCCAGATCATGTTCCTTATTATCATGCTTGTCTTAAGGTGGCTGGCCAGGGATTCACTGCACCTCGTAAGAAACTCGTCTCCTTTGTTCATAACATGTTGATTTTGTACACTACCACAAGACACACTATGTCTACAGTCTAGGGTGTCTTGGGGTAACAGGTATGCTGGGCTGATCTCGCTGTCTTCAATATCGAGGAACACCTTACCTACCACATGATAAAGAACGATTTGTTCATGTTTATTTGTCCATTTTCTGTTACGCATCACATGATAATTATATCAGGTAACTCAGAGAGTTGTTGAGTTTTTGTGTCAGAGAATTATTGCATAAAAATCTTATTCTCTTTGGTAAGCTAATATTTTCTAAAAGCACCATGAATAATATTTTTGAAGCATTCATTTGGGTATATTGGAAGTAACTGGGGCTTAAAACAATATGGTATAGAAGTGTGTATATCTACGCCGCTGCAATCTGGATGCATTCATTGCACTTGTTGATTTCACAGTCTCCTAATCACAGAGCAAACAGGCTGCAATACTATGGCTCTTTGATCCTAAATTCCTGTTTGCTTTACAGAGCCTCGAACAAGCTGCTAATGCGAGAGTTCTATCGTATCAGCTGCGCACCTCCATATCGAATCTGCACACTCGCTGTTGTAATCGACGACACCTTTGACGAACAGTATCGTCATTAATCACTCAATGTGCGACCCTTCCTTCCTTCCTCGTGCAAACTTTGGCTTAAGAACAAATATTAGCGCCTTCGCTTGTGCTTTGATCAGAGCTGTAGAGGTTCATGAGAATCACAGCTATCCATGCAGTCATTATTGTTATCTGTAGCAGTGATTCCTATGCTAACAGTTGCCAATGATCCCTGCCCGTCAATATCCAAATAATTAATCATCGAAAAGAACGAGCTCCTCTTCGTAAATTATGTCATGTTGCTGTTTGCTTAAATTTCACTGAAAGTTACTTGGACAAAGCATATAGCGTCTTATAACAAGTACTATACAGTGATTAAGGAAATTCGAGCTTCTCGAGTATAATGGTAGAGGGAAGACTAACTCAAAAAACTGAGGTTCTCTACATACAGATTTCGTGCCTGCAGCTAGCCGTGGAGGTGGATCTATAGTCTTCTCTGGTGCTTTTCTTTTACGTGGCACTAGAAAATCAATGCCGTTCAAAGAAATAATGTAGCTTGATGAATGGATCAACCCTTATCATTACAAAGACTTGAGTCTCTGTAGGGCGTAGATTTACCTCCCAGTATTGACTCCGAAGATACGTCTAATTCCGTCACTGCATGACTTCCAGAATGGAATCGAGCTCGAGTGGACTTGAGTCCACTCGAAAATTTACGGAGCGAAATGAAGGTGAGAATGAGTCTTCAGGTTCCCAAGAATCTCCAGGAATTAGAACCTGCAGCCAGTGAAGAATAATAGAACATTGAAACAGAAACTTGCTCGTTTCTTGCCGTTCCGTCAAACACGGTAGGAGTTGACTACTATATACAGTATATATATATATATATATATATGCATCGACAATTTTAAAACTCTCACACAGAAAATGAAACAATCGGACGGTAGGCGTTCATTTAGGGCAAAGGAAGCAGAAATTTTGGCAACTAATCATCGGCTGAAGCATAACGTCTACGTGAAACATACAAACGATTCCAACTGAAGTGAATTACGTTGGAATACAGGCACAACCATTTCAATGTCAATGAAATGCTGAACCCACCAGAAAATGCAAACGATCCACAACCCATAACCCCTGAATTAAAGACAAGAAACAAGCAAAGATGTAAAACATAGCGAACAAAATAGTAAGAGGAAGAATACCAGCCACAAAACCAACCCAAACTAAAAGGGAGCAATTTTCCGGTTTTGTAGAGGTAAAGAAAACCACCCAGTTAAAGAAAAGAAATACAGCCAGTTTGAACCCCTCAGACACATAAGTACAGAAGAAAATGAAAGAGGAAATGAAGAAGAATGCACAAAAGAAAAAGAAAGCGTAGAAGAAGCAGAAAGAGAGAGAGAAGATAAAGAAAACAAAGAATGAGGTATGGAAACTAATATAACTTATCAAAAAAGTAAAAAAAACGCGGAATGTCGAGAAAATAAAAAGCAACAACACCATATATCTGTACTGAATAAAGGACTAACGTTCATCCCAAATAGAGAACATGAAGATATAACACATATCATCAGTGATGTAAACAGATGGTGCAGAATGTTCAACTCAATATTCATTTCGAAAATGATGACCCAAACAAAGCAGAAAAAACTGGGAAGAAAACTAAAAATAGGCGAAGAAAAAACCATCAAAGATATAGATCATAAAAGTAGATAATATCATCGACGAACTGATATAATTGAGAATATGAAACTATCGAATGAAACAAATACAGTATATTACCTTTTATTATGCAAATACAATTTTTTTCTTATTTTTCAAGATAAGTGTCAAACATTTAATATGTTAGAAGTAAATTAGTGCACAGGTGTGTTGTAACTATAAAAACAATTAAAAAATAAAACGGCACCATTTCCTACGTTTTGGCAACATTTGCTTATCACACGAGGTTCTGCTGTTATGCCAGATTATGCAACATCACTCTCTAGTCAACATGGGCAAGAAAAACTGTCTAAACAGTGAAGAAAAGATCAAAGTGACCTCGTTATTGACTTCTGGTAAGAGAACACTCAACGTTTTCCAAGGAATTACAGCGTGATCACAGAACAATTAAGGCTTATGCCATTGAAGGTAAGGTCAACCGGAAAACTTAGGATAGAGCCTACTACGAGGAAATTGACTGCTCGGGATATGCGACAGCTGAAGGTTTCTATGGCTAGAAAACAAGTATGGCGATATTTGAAGACGTTGGAGCCCCAATACTAAGCAGAAATATAAGATGTGAAGTTCTGCAGAAGCTAGGGAAAGTGAAAAAAACAATTAAATGACCACTTCTAACAAAAGCTCGTAAAGAAAATTGGATCAAATGAGCTGAAGTGGACATGAAAACTAATTGCTCCAAAGTCATATTTACTGACGATTGCAGAGCCACTCTTGATGGTCCAAGTCTGTACGGCTTAAGCGTCAACAAGGTGGTGGAGGTGTGGTGTTTTGTTCCGGGATAGTAGGTGACACCCTTATTGGTCCATTTGAGCGGCAGAAGGAGTTAAACTGAATGCAGAAAGGTACTGCCAGTTTCCAGAAGCCAACTTGATTCCATGGCTTGATGAGCAGACTATCGCACGCAGATCCAAATTGGTATTTCAGCACGATAACGCTCCCTCACACCGAGCACGTTACACTGCTAACTGGCTTGCGGATGGAGGATTTAAATCAGAAACGATTAGGACCTGGTCAATGAATAGCCCCGATTTAAATCCCATTGAGAACCTCTGGGCAATGATTAAAAGGTAGGTCTATGAAGGCGGTTGGTCGTTTTCGAGCAAAGTAAGCCCGCGGAATGCAGTAAAATAGCTACAGATTCTATTATACCATCTGAAATATCAAACCTGATAAAGTCTGTTGATAATCGCTTTATAAAAATTATGAAAAATGGAGGTTGTCATGTTCAAAATTAACTTGTTATGTTTACCACTTCTGATAATTTATTTCAGTGTGTATTGAATTGCTTTGGTTATAATTTCCTGGTTTTGGACGTTTATTAAAAATATTCCTGTTCAATCGTATTTCTTTCCTCTTTGTAACGTTCTTATTAACTTGTTGCATAATCTGAGGTAGCAGTAAAATACTCATAAATAAGCATATTGTATGATAAACTTAGCAAATTGCTAAATATTTATTTTACAAGTGCTGTTAATGTTTGCAACATAGCCATACATTTAGTTAATATTGATATTTCAAAGTTAGATATTTATCTTGTAAAAGAAACGTAAAAAATTGTATTTGCATAATCAAAGGTAACGCACTGTATATCGATGGCCGAACGAAAAGCAAGCAAAGATCTACAGAGTATACAGAGTAAATGATACAATCGTAATATGACTTGCAGATAGAGCTTCAGAAATAGTAATTTTGAACAAAGAAGACTATATAAAGTTAATAGAAGAAAATTTAAACAACAATGAAGCATATACAAAACTAGATAAAGACGCTACATCAGATATCGTTAAGAAAGTTAGAAAAATGTTGAAAAGACTTGTAACGGGAGGAAAAATCACGACAGAAACGCAGCATAATTTGACGAGCAAGGAGTTTAGACAAGGAAAAGCTCAAGGCAATTCAAAAACTCATAAAATTTGGCAATGAAGTACGATTAATAAGAAATCAACGACATCATGCAATAGAAAGTAGCAAAATTTACAGAAAAAGAACTGTAAGAACATGTATATCAACAGATAACTTTCATAAGAGACTCGACAGTGTTCCTAGGAAAACTTGAAACTTTAAAACATACCGATATGAACCTAATTCCGTTTTCCATGAACGTCAAATCATTATATCCAAGTGTTTCAAGAAAAGAAGCACTGCCCGCCATAGGAAACCGGTAAATCTAAGAAAAACACCTATGGTAGATACAGAAACTATGAAAGAGATGATGAACTGTGAAGTGAAAAATAATTTCGAATTCAATGGAAAATATAATTTACTGAAGGAAGGCACTGCAGTTATTTCAATGTTAGGAAGAAACTACACCTGCACTTACATGGGACGAGAAAATATTCTATTAGAGACAACAACAAAACAAACCCTCTTATTCTTGAGATACATAGTTGATACATGGGGAATCTGGCAGCACGCTGAAGAAGAACTTTGAGTATTTCATGAACTAGTAAATAATATTCACAAAATATCAAAGTTGATTTAGATTATCGTCAGCAGAGGTAGAATCTTTAGACGTGTTAGTAAAGATAGATGGTAAAAAAATAGTTAGCATAGCTGTATTTCATATACAGCCGTTATAAATATGAAACCTTGTTGTTAATTATCAATATTGTTACCATGTAGTATTTCCTACTTTATAAGTAATTTTGTTTTCATAACTAGCAAAATTTACTTTTAACTAGGAGAACCCGAGAAAATTTCACGGCTGTTCAAAGAACTGTATGTCTATAGTGACGAACCTACGTTACGCTATTATAACTTGTATTGATATTGATTTTAAAAGTAATGCATCTTATGTAATGCAGTTCGTCTCATCTAACTTAACACATTACGCGCTACACGTGCGTCCATATAACAGCAAAAGAGCTGACTATTATTCTCTCAGCTAATAGACATAGTCTCACTCAATTAAAGCACTTCGTCTATCCAAAATTCACCTCATTGAACATACCGCACCTTACATATAGAAGATCAAATTAAGACGACTAATGCATCCCTCCCAGTACACCAGAAGTCATATACGAAAACCAAATGTGAGGCAACAAACAATGGAGGCCGTCCTATTTGAGGCTCAACTAGGACCCCTACCTGGTACCCTACTTACTGTATAATGAATCATCTTAGCGTATTAATATTTTGATATCTAGTAAATTTTGAAGTCGACCATTTTGACAAGAGCTGTAAGTGCCGTGTTGAGCTGCCATAGCATCAGGATCGTTATCGTAAAAATTAAATTAAAATAAGTATGCAAGGTAGCTATATCTTTTAAAACCTTACTTTAAGTGAACAAGCAGTACTGTTAATATTAGTAGAAACAATTATATCTTATTTTGCTTCTCGCGCGAGGATGATTGTTAGGTAGCTCTATTGCGGAGCCAGTCCAGTTAACTCGTTTGGTATGTGATGGCACTAAGCCATGTAGATTAGGTTGTGAATATGTAGCTGTAATATTTGTAACAAATTAATGTACACACAACTTTTTTTTAATGTAAGCTGTAATATAATAATCCAAGAACACCTCCCGCCTGTAGAGAAATAAATGTTAAATAAATAATAAATAAATAAATAAATTTTGCGATGTAGGAGGAAGCGGTAAACTGACTTTCTCTAACCGTTCTTACTTTTCCCATCAGTGTTTATGATTTTCGTTTATTATCAATGTTTTTCACGGTCTAATGTCAACATTCATGTAGTTTTAGTTCCTGTAGTGAATTCAACAGGAGCATGTTATGCTTAGCAGAGTACCTAGTAGACATTGTCAACTATTCATCTATAAACTGGCCACCACCGATCCGAACTGGTAAGATCCACTGAGGGGAGAGCGTAGCCTATATGAATACTACGGGGTGCAAATCCCCATGGGGCATTTGCCAACGTTTTATTATCGTCGGGCATGAGGACAGGGGCCCCAATTTCCTCCGCTGCAGGTGAGCGTGTGCTGAGCATCCCAGCTTGCGGGAAAAGTGCCGCAATGAGCACATGGCACCGTCCTGCCATGTCCGGAATTTTCACCGCACGAAATATTCGCAGCAATTTGGCACAAACTGCTAGTTTGGACTTCTAAGGCACAATCCTCCCAAAGAATTACAGCGTAGCTACATTATCTGTTCATCAGGCCGGATAATTAAGTACATACATGTAACTCTCGACTTTACGAGGGATCCGGACCAGGTCGAGATAAGGTCACGCTTTATTTATAAAGAAAATTGTACTTCAAGCATTGATCATGTTCAGTTAGCCGGAGGAACTCTTCCTTATTCAATAACAGTACGAAGGAAATATATTCAAAAGCAGTTGATAACATGTTTAATAATTACTCCAGAAGTCGCTGTTATGCAGTAAACAATGTTGAATAATGCATTTCTTCATCGAAAACGTTTAGAATAGTGGACGAAAGGATAAATCGTAATATTCGAGAGTAGTGAACACATTTCGTATAAAATTTGGGATAGGTCTACAAAATTACATTCGTAAAAGTATAGAGTCGAAAAAGTAGAGACACTTGAGAGTCGAAAGTTACATGTAGTCAGAAATAGCTCCACTTCTCTACAAGCTTACAGAGCCTTTACATGCTATTGGTATGACGCCAGCTCGTGGACCGTGGATGGGGGGGAGGGGAGTCCATTCACTAATGGCAAAGTTTAAACACCTGACATGTCGTCGACTTTACTCCGTTGGCACTATTCGTAAGAATATGCACTTGTAGGGGTCTTACAAGCTAAATACTCTAAGGCTTGTCTTCATCGAAAGCTATTTTGCTCCTCGTAAAGTTTCGGTCACAAAATATTTCATTTCTGCTTATTGCACGCCCCTCATGGGGCATACGATGAACAGTCGAACAAAGAGAATATTTTATTAGCCTGGCCTACTTTATGGAGAGTCTGCTGATTGTATTAACCATAGTCAGGCCTGTTAGCCGTGGACCGTGCCAATATGCGTCATTTACTCATTAGTCCTGAAGGTCGCATCACCTGCTAGAAGACTAATTATAATAATTATTTATTGCTTCAGGCCTTCGAATTCACTCGCTCTTACCGAGTCTACTTGCTGCAGTTCCATTCTATTTCGTACTCCTATAGCAGTTTGTATGCTCTTTGTTTCCTTTCCCGATTTACTGCACGTTCTCGTGCCACAGTTATACTCCACCCATTTTGCCATATCTTGTTTCCTCCCTTAACGTACCTTGTGAACTCTGGAGAGGTGTAAGACGGCTTATTATCGAACTTAATAATTTCTCTATTATTGTTTAAAAAGTAGTGAAAGATTTCACTGTGCGTCTACACTACGTACCACTGTCCGCCCTTCTGAAAATGGCGCCTTCATCAGGCCATTGTCCAACATCTAATGTACGGTTGTTGGAGGTCGTTTGCTCTCAAGAGTCAGCAGTTCGGGCGGCCCATAGCCATAGGGTGAAGTGATTAATTTCTTTTTCCTCCAAAGAGCTGCTTCTGAAATTGACTGCTTCCCTAGGCGATCTCTGGTACTGCCCCGGCAAGCACTTCATCACGCTGTCCCGATTACAAATCAGCAAGCCTCAGTGGCGGCAACTTATGACCCCATCGATAACTCTTGT
>LQNS02278078.1:12874596-12886616 GCA_001587735.2 Parhyale hawaiensis | reverse complement strand
TACTGCCCCGGCAAGCACTTCATCACGCTGTCCCGATTACAAATCAGCAAGCCTCAGTGGCGGCAACTTATGACCCCATCGATAACTCTTGTAATTGTCGGCGCTTGGAATAACTGACATAAGCAATCGACGGGAAATGAGGGCAGCGATCAGGCGGCAGCGAGGACGCGGAGGAGGTTCGTGGGCTGACTTTAATCCTACAAGGACTTCTAGAATGTCGTTTTTTCTGCGGAATAATATTACTTGAAACTCACTCTAGAAAGACGTTGATTATAGGGTTAAGAGTTCTATGGGTGTTCTTGCAATAGAAGGTAGGAGCAACAAAAAAGTAGGTACTGCTCAGCCGTGAGAACTCTATACTTTAGTTCTTATACGAGAAACGAGTCAAAATTTGTCTCCATCTAAAGAATTCTACTTAAGTTCTTAAATTAGAAAAGATGAAAGGACTAATAGCACGTACAGCTCGGTTTAACCTATTTGCGCTTTTCATAGAATAGTGTGAATGAGGCAGCACCTACTGCTCTGTTCAAGAGTTGTACTCACCCTCTTCTGTTCGAAAGAATTAATAGGCATCTATTCCATTCAGTGCACAGAAACTACTTGCGCTCTTGCCATATAAAAGATAAAGCAGCCCCCACTGCTCCTGTCTGTAAAGGCACCTAACGTTTTCATTGAAAGATCTTGCTCTTTAACTTTTTTGCAGGCATTTTATACCAGTTACTGTAAACCAGCATTTTTTTTTCTGAATGAGTCTCTGATATTGCCTAAAGTAAACTCCAGAGTGGATTTCACTGACCTTGTAGAAGTGGTCTAGTAGAAGGTCGCTTGCTCGATGATGCTTAGTAGCAACTTTCCAAGAGATGCAACTCCATAACCCTGTAATGCGCATAAAATGGACCATAGATGGAAGGGTTTGATTAATTAGATACTCCTTCTTATGTTTCGAGAGTTGGGTCTCGAGGCAGGCCAACAGGATATCTTGATCATGATTAATTGGCACCTCCGGACATTTTCGTACCTTCTTAGCGTTTGTCCATTATCCTGTTTCTGCTGACGTCCTTTGCTCTGTTTTTCCGACCAGAAGATCCCATGCGCGGTGGCCTTCGCACAAAAGTTCCACTTTTTTTACACAGTCACTAGTATCCTCTCCCTTTCCTTACTTCCAACGCCATTGTAGCGTCGGGAAGGTTTTTGCAGGTTCATCCACAATCTTAGTGATAAAATTCAGAAATTTTGTGCCAAAGACAAGTAGAGTCACCCATGGAACTTTAAGCGGTCAGTCTGCTCGGCTGCGTGAGCGAAAAAAGTACGTTAAAGAACCTTCATGTCACTTAAAAGTTAGCATTTAGTGTCTCTCCCTGGCTTTGATAAATTTCAGAGACCACCAGGCACCGACACTCCAGAATACTGCAAGGTATCTATAGTCTCAAGCGAAAATGCTCTTTTTGTGGTATCGATAGCATGAGTACCTATCGAAGTTTCCTAGTGTTTCATTTTGTACCCTAGCAGCAGTTCTCGATTGAGTTCGTGAGATGTTTGGCCACTAATCTATAGGAAATTTGTAAATTCCAGGCACTTGTGGCAGGGTGCGTACGTGCGGCGTCCAGATTATTGCCAGGAATATTCGTACCTAGTAGATCAGTAAGAACCTGTGAACAAAGAAGACGATTTGTTTTTGCGTTGCTCAAGAAATAATAGAGATCACCAAGACCAGCTCCACTACTATAGTAACCCCGATTTTTTAAATGATTGTTATTTTTATTATTAAAACTTCATGGTTGAGCTCCAACGGACAGGTAATGCAACCCAAATGCAGCATCTTGCAACACCGGGAAGCCCAAAACGCTGCTAAAGGAAATCCAGCAAAAAACCATTAACAGCCGACTTTAACGCCTGTAGGCCAATACGACCAAATGCCAATGCCGGTAACAAATTCCAAACCTTAGCCGACCAGGGCACGAAGCACCGGTAGAGCTGATTAGTTCGACACACGATGGCCTCCAGAGTGAAAGAGTGCACTCCGCGCGCAGCACGAGTCTCTCTCCCAAATGGATGTTGCAAAGTGCACCCTATCCCTGCTGTTGTGCTTGACCTCGCAGTCCGCGTAGAATCTGTCCTGGGCCCCATGTGGGCTCCCCATGGGTTGCCTACTGGGGCCCATGTGGGCCCCTTCTATTTATTGGAAGAAAATGCCCAGGTGCGGTTTATGAAATGTTCTGGCCACTAGGCAGACATGTTAGAAAACCACATGTATCCCATATTATGAGGTTTAGTGACCTACCCATATTTTACCCACCTTATGCCCATGTGTTTATATATATATATTACCAATGCCCATTTGAATCCCATTTTCCCATGTGGGGTCCACGTCGTCCCAATGACCGTCTTCTACTAGGGGCGCGCGCTCCGTCTCATCTCTACCAGTCGCACCTCCACACACTGAAAGTGTCATCGACTGATGTGGTGAAGTCGAGCCCATTAGGCTGGACTTGTCTGTAACTCCTGAGAGGATGTTGATGTCGTCACTTTGAATAGTTTATCATAAGTTATGAGCAAGCCGATTATGCCACTGACGGCTGAAACATCCTTTTTACCAAGCAGGATATTTATAAACCGACCAGTGCTCCGGCTCCGGGCATTCCCGGCAATATTTTGAGACCCGGCCCCGGTTTTTGACCTGACCCGACCCAGGCCTTTTCCTCAGCGATGAACAGATGTTTGACTAGGGCTCACGTTTTGTTTAGGCAGCTCGCATCTATAGAAATAAATTATTCCTAGGAGTGATACTTCCGCTGAAAAACCATTGCAACTTAGATGCTACAGATTGCATTGCCGTTCACCGACACGCAGTCGGAAAACGTCCATTGTTATCAGCTACAATTCGCTAGAGATCAAGTTGTAACAAGAAAAGAATGATTTCATCTGTAGGGGAAGATGATAGCTAGTATAAATTGCAATGCATTTGTGAAGACTGAGTCTCAGTGCCCTGTTTGGTTTATGGCTGAATTCATAAACCAGTATTTGGCACCGAAAATCTCTGTGCGGAACCAATTGCCCAAGGCTAGAGAGTCGAAAGAAAGCCTTCTACCGTCGGTGGTCAACACTATTCCCACAAGATCTGCCGCCAGGTTAAACTGCCAAGGCAGCAGAGACTATACCGCTGAAGCCCTGACCAGTATGGCAAAAAATTAGTACTAAGCGAATACGACTAAATCCCCTGTTATAGATTTGTTATGGCACAACATGAGGTCAAAACTAACTTGCTTCCCCCGGAAACACACTAATACCGTTTTTCTAAGTTAGATACGCGATCAGTGATACATACTTTCTCCGAACAAAGTCACAACTACCGCGGAATGTAGAGCCAAACACTCATGTTATCGCAACTGCATGGGATTTGAGATTATTAGAAGCATTTATCCTTAGAAACCTTCTAAGTGAAGTTATGAATGACACTAGGCCCTCTAAGTAAGCTCGACTAATTATATGACGGAATTTGATTGCAGCGAAATTGACAATATCGAGTTGATTTAGCTCTGAATGTGATAAACGCTAAGATGCTTACGTCAATCACCACGCGGTTACGTTTGAGACGTAGCCGGAATACGTTCGCAGAGTTCAAACCTGAGATCTCGATCCGGATTAGGTTTGACATGTGAATTAGCGTTCAATACGGTATTCTTAAACTGGATTAAGTTTTACATGTTTTTAGTTAATCTTTCACTGGATTAAGTTTAGGAAAGTGTCTTCAACTACGTCAAGCTTGGAATAAGTTACACGTTAGAGGTCAACACGTTATAAGTGGCTATAATGCAGTAAATTGACTATAGGTTGACTAAGCGAGCAAGAATGGAAAATTAGCAATAATTTAATGGGTTTAATCAAATAGTTTAAGTACATAAAGTGATGCCGGATCATAATTTAATTGAAATAGGCCTCAGGCTAACGTTGGAGGCCGCCACGCTAATACGTTCCCAAGACGCCCACTGGGCACTGTAACTTACGTGATATACGGTCCTCTGTTTCATGGGAAGCTGGCGGCTGATCCGAGCCCGTCGGTCGACGAAGGGTGTTTATCTTGACATGTCCATAGCAGTGACGATACGAAAGTAAATCATCCCCTGACCTCAGGCAACCCTCTATCATCCGCGGGCAGTCGCACTGGCGGATTGTGGCCAAACACGCTGGGGAAGACACTCAGCGACCCGCCCCGACGTTAAGGGGTGGAATACAAGTAGTAGTAGTGTGACGCTGAGGAGTTCTGAGAAGAGACTGGTGAGAAAATTACTGCGATGCCGGACTATAGGTTTTCCCCGTTAAAGGGTCCTGCACCACTCATTACAGGCCCGCACCCGCCCAGGAACCGATAGCATGGCGGCCTCAATTGCTGTAATTGGTTATTTTCTTCAGGACCTGCGTGAAATATCAGTGCCTGTAAAGCATCTGTAATTCCTGAAAATGTAAATGATTGAACTGCCGTTTTTAAGGAGTTATTCAGAAATTTATAAGTATCGTGAAGTTATTTCCACCACTCCAGTTATTGGACCTGCTAGAAATGTTCTGAAAGTTAAATTTTGGTAATAATCGAAAAGAAGTTGTAGAAACTTGATTATTTTGAAATTTTCTTTAGCACTGTGCTACTTGGCGGTGGTCTGCGCTCTCGGAGTGTTTCTCTAGGTTATAATGCCTACAAAACTTTTATATCCATAAATCTGTGCCACTATATGGAATCTTTAATGGCTATATGAAACCTTTCATTTTCAGAGTCTATACAGAACCAGGGACATGATACAAGCAGTACACTTAACTCAGTTAACATCCTTAAGAAACTAATCTTCATCGTACATCATCGGAGGCAACAGTATCGTATAGGTACTCCTTTTTTCTGGAGTTGGGAAACTAAGAGGTACAGTTGGAAAATTTAGTGAACAGAGATTTTTTCTCTTGAGATGTTGCTATTTTCGTCTGGAACAGCAGACCAGGACTTCTCTATTGAATAACTGCTCCTATCTTGATATTTAGTATAGAAAGTTTTTCCTTAATTTTATGCAGCTTTTGAAGAGCGTTAATAGAAGCCAGTTAGTGTACTACTGAGCTCTCGTGAATCTATTAATATTAGTTCGCTAGTGGCATGTTTTGGCAGAGGTCGGCATCTCCGATTATGTTACGATGGCAATACCATCGCTCTATCGGCATCGGAACCAAAAATCGCCAATTTTCATCGACGATGACCTACGATGAAATAACCGTCGGTGATGGCCATCGTGCCAGGCTGTGTGTTTTAGTTACAATCGCAGTGATATTAACGTGCATATGGGAGCGTTTTCTTACGCGGTATCCATGGAAGGGGTTCCAGTCATTTCCAACCAGTCTGAGATGGCTTGATTCGAGGGAGCTGCCTCACTGTATGGTCGGAACAAGGCTGCGCTGACTATCGCCTGATGAGGAAATCTCGACCTGTCCTCCTGGCTGCTCTGTAAAATGGACCTCAAGGGCGGAGGACTCATATATTTTCCGCGTCACCTGTAAACTTTTCAGGCACATTACAGTAGCTGGACAGCAACCGATGAAAACAGAAAATGACCAACCATTCAACTTGGGGTACCGCGCGATGTATCCACAAAGAGAACTGGAAGGGTACAGAACGACAATCGCTGCTATAGGAATACCGCTGAGCTCCCGGAGAGCGATTAAAAGCGGCACCGTATTATGTGGCTCGGGAGGAGTTGCAACTCCTCAAACTATCCCGAGCCGAACCATATGATACCATATGATCCCAGAGGCCTCTATGTCCTAGCTAGGCTTGGAAGAAAGATGGCTCGATCAGAATAGCTGTGGGTTTTACTACTGACAAAGCCAGTGCTCTTTTCAATAACACACTTATGTCTTTAGTGCTGCTGCCTACTGTTGCGTGCAGTACAATGCAGTTTTGGAGTCCAGTCGAATCGCTTTGAGCTTGGCAGTTGCCTCCGTCGCTGAGTTTTCACTGCTCTAAAATTGTCCTTTGAAGCTCCACATTGAGTGGATGAATTGAGAAAGGTTACTCCTATTTCAATAAAATGTAGGGAGCTATAGATGTATGAAAAAGTATCCTCCCCGTTTGACGACCGCTACTAAGCTCAGGTACATTTTTCATTCTTTTCATATGGATTTGATAAAAAAAAGGGTAATTTAACTAGCCTCATCTAGCCCAGCTCACAGTTTAATCTGACATGAATATAGTCATATTACATTTGATGCCTTCGTCTAACCGAAAAGGCCCACAAAAAGATACACACTTTCATTGCCGACAGGACAGCGCAATAGGATTGGGAGCACTGTCTCAACGAAGCCTCCAGTCATTAGCAGTGTACGCACGGTGTTTTTTTTATGCGGACAAATTTCAACCATTAGTAGAAAAACTCAAAATAAATCGATTTTCTTGAATGACGAAATGCCCAAAAATCCATGTTTTTCGAGTAATAGTGACTTAAAGAAACTTAAATCTTTGAGCAGGATACTTCGTGCGCGCCAATGTTAGCACTAATTTTGAAAGTTCAGCACGTTTCCGACCCTAACGAAGCAGTTTACAATATTTTTACAATATAAGTATTTCATAGAAAATATCAGCAGTTTCAAACTTAGCATTTAGCTTTATCACACTACTGTATTGCGGATACTACGTCTTCAGAGTTTATATCCGCGTCGTTTCCAAAAAACGCAAGGGTTGCTGCCACCAGATTTTGGACCTCGTGTATAATTTTCAGAGTGGTTCATGCAGCTGCGAAGAAAGGATCCCAACTTCTCCAAGCTGATTTCTTTTCCACAGTTGTAGCGTATTTTACTCGCGAAGTGATTTTTAACATTCACAATAATCATAATTGGGCTCAAGCCTAATAATCCTCATGTCATTCTCCCAAATAATCATCAACATCGATTCAGTGTAAGCGCATGAGCAGGATCGAAAGTGGTCGGAAAATGTGCTGAAAGATCAAATTTAGCGCTAACAATGGCGTGAACGTAGTATCCTATTTAAATCTTCAAATTTCTTTATGTCATTATAACTCGAAAGCTTAGGAGTTTTGGGCATTTTATCATTCATCAAAATCGATTTATATTGAGTTTTCTAGCAATGGTTGAAATTTGTCCGCATAAAAAAAGTTAGAGCACTCTGAGAGCGCATACCTCCGTCATGCGAGGCAATGGTAGTAAAAAATTTAAATTAGTGCTGAAACCATAATTTTCTTTGTATAAACTCTACAATCTAATCATCTGTGCCTTTTGATGTAGTAACAACTTGTGCAATTTTCTTGAAGATCCGTTCATAACTTTTTGAGTTATACTGCTAATAAACGTTATGACAAACACGAGTCAAACATACTAACGAACCAACCAATCTGCACAAAAATTCAATCATTTATGTCTTTTAACATTACTAACAACCCCTATAAATTTCATAAAGATCCATTCATTATTACCTCCACCAAGGATGTTATGTTTTCCTCGTGGGGTTGTCAGTCTATCTGACTGTTTGTTTGTCTGTCACCAAGATAACTCAAAAAGTTAGGAGCCGATTTGGGCGAAATTTACAGGGATTATTAGTTATGTGAGGAGGAATAGATGATTAACTGTTGGTGAAGATATGTCTATCCGTTTGTTTGTTTGTTTGTTTGTTTGTCTGCCTCATTTTTTCAATGGCACAACTCAAAATTCTACGCATGAATTTTTATGAAGCTAACATGAGTTGTTAGGTATCTAACAAAGAGTAAATGATCAGATTTTGGTAATGATCCATTTGTTCGTTCGTTCTTTTATCACTGTGTTTAATTTTATGCTTATTAGCACAATAACTCAAAAAATAAAGAATGGATCTCTATGAAATCTATAGGGGTTGTTAGTAATGTTAAACGACATAAATGATTAAATTTTGATTAGATTTTTAGATTAGATTAGATAGGCGGCAGTAGACGAACCAAAAGGCCCATTCCCAAAAAGACACCGGGATTTACATCCCGATCCTCTATGAGCTATTGCCACTATGTTAGTAGAATGTAGAGGAATGGAGAAACGAGAAGAGAAAAAATGGAAGACGAAAGAGAAAAAAGAAATGAGAAAAAATAGAAAAAAAGGGGAGAACTCAGCTGCGGTTTCCGATGGTCATTAATGTCCGCAAGCATGATTGATGGCCGCTGATATGCGGAGCTTAAATATAGAGATGGAGCATAAGTGAGAAGAAGTCAGCTTATGATGCAGATCGGTTAGTTGGTTTGTATGTTTGATTCATGTTTGTCATAACGTTTGTTCGCACTATAACTGAAAAAGTTATGAACGAATCTTCAAGAAAATTGCAAAAGCTGTTATTACCATCAAGAGGAACAAATGATTAGATTTGGGAGCTCATGAAAAGAAAATTATGATGTCAGTGCCAATTTGAATTTTTTGCTACCTTTGGCTCGCATGGCGGAGGTATGCGCTCTCAGAGTGCTCTAGTTTTTTTTAGTTATTGTGCAAACAAGCATAAAATTAAAAACAGTGATAAACGAATGAACGAACAAACGGATCATTACCAAAATTTGGTGATTTACTCTATGTTACACATCTAACAACTGATGTTAATTTCATAAAAATCCATCGATAACTTTGTGAGTAATGGCATTGAGAAAAATGAGGCAGACAAAAAACAAACCAACGGATGGCCATATCTTTACCAAAAGTTAATCATCTGTTCCTCCTAACATACTTAACAATCCCGTAAATTTCGTCCAAATTGGCTCGTAACTTTTTGAGTTATCTTGGTGATAGACAAACAGTCAGACAGACAGAGAGACAAACACGACGAAAACATAACCTCCTTGGGGGAGGTAAAAACGCCTTGCATAGTTGGACGCAACCCCGTACTCCAGAATAGGAATAAAACTAGAAACAGCTTTTCACTGCTAAAGATGTGAGAGTCTACCATTAACTCGCTCTTGTTGGGCGTAGAAAGTCAGACGTGTTGCTGCTCGTTAGGGTTTCGCTCTGGTTTTATTCCTGCTCATAGGTAATCCTTAAAAATTCCTTCTGTCCACCATGAAGGACGCTCAAAACAGTGTTACTTCATAAAAAAAAAATCTATTTAGCGAGCTTAGATTTAGGTATCATCTATTGATTAAGTGCTGCCGCTTTTCAAAGCTTTCTAGCACCTCTTGTCGGTTCCATTAATTTCAGTTACACGTTTTCCAATAATCCTGTTGCGTTGCGTTTAAGGTGTTTGGGGAGCAGTTACACAGACTTCTCGTGGATTATTACCGTGATACATTTTGCGGACCGCAGTACGATTTGAATATAATTCACAATCGATTTATGCTTCAACTTGACATTTTAAAAGCACTAAAGCAACAACAATTTCCACTTCGGCATCAACAGTCTTGGAAGCCTGTTACATAAAGAGTTGAGTTTTTATTAAATTTTGTTGAAATTATAGGCCTTGCAGCAATACTTCTTCCCCATAATAATGGTCCCATTAAATGTTTCCCTGTTCTTTTCCCTGTGAATGGTGCAAAACCACCTAACACAATAATTGTATCTCAAATTCCTGAACCTCTATTTCCCTGGCTTTCTACCAACTCTTCATTGATAAATAATTATTCCATGCTAAACTTAACCGGAAGGCGCTTCCGAGTTTTATGAAAATTCAGTCAGACTGATTCACAAAATGCTGTACAAGCGCCAAGCTCTGCAATCAGCGCGATTACTCTCTCCACAAAAATCGCAGTTCGTATTCATTGCTAGACGATAGACCATTTACCAATGACTATAGTCATTCATCGTTTGCAAGTCATGGGACAACTATGGCAATGATATTGCAGAAAGCAACGTTGTGAAGCGTTGCTATTGAGATGAGAAAGGTCAATCAGTGTAAGGGATGGAGGACGTTAATGGTAAGCTCATCTCGGTCGCAGCCGGCAATAATTTAAAATGTTACCTATGCCGGGCATTACAAAAGTCCTGACCTGTTTTGTATTTTCAAAGTGTGAAACTCATTTCAAAGACTTGATGACATTTATTGACAATAACTCATTTCTAAACTATTTGAGATAATATCATAACCGGAAACAGTGCTCATTTTTATACATTGATGGTAATGGAAACAAAAAGGATAAAGATAGCAGCTCTCCTGCGCGCGAGTCACCAGAAGGCAGACATTGTTAGGTTGCAAAATGTCAGTAAATCAATGGTGAAACGGGTCGAAAACCGCCTTAGGAATAATGAAGGCCTCAAACATCGACCACGTTCAGGCAGACCTCAAGTTATTCAACAGAAGAATGTTCAAAGAGCCTTTTATGTTATGTCTCCACAACAAAGCATCCGGCCTCTGTGATGATGCTTGGCGTTGTGGCCTCCAATGGAGAGAAGATGCCTCCAGTGTGGTTCAAGGGCGACTACAGGTTAACAATGGCTGAATAAAGGGGTATCATGGCCACAAAAGTTCTTCCATGTATCATAAAAATCGTCAAAGATGGAGAATACGTGTTTGAGGAAGATGGTGCACCAGCGCACAAGTCGAAAACAATCTAAAACTGGATGAGCCAA
Organism: Parhyale hawaiensis; assembly: GCA_001587735.2. NCBI lineage: Eukaryota > Metazoa > Arthropoda > Malacostraca > Amphipoda > Hyalidae > Parhyale > Parhyale hawaiensis. The sequence goes on along the minus strand of LQNS02278078.1, from coordinate 12,876,065 downwards.
AACATGACTGTCTGGCCCCCACAGTCACCTGATCTCAATCCTCTGGACTACAGCGTGTGGCCGCATATTGAGAATAAAGCATGCAAAGATCGCCACAACAACATTGAGGAGGTGAAAGCCTCTGTGAAGCGCACTTGGGCCCAGATGAGGAAGGACTAAGTCCGTAATGTATGGGACTTTCGACCACGTAGTCTTCTGCTGGTTTCTTCCGCCACGTATAACGTAGAAGTAAGCCTACTACATTATGTAAACTACGAATACCCCAATCAAGTGTTCACGCTTATGAGACTCTATATGCGTTTTTTTTTTCACAATCTGCATTTCCAAGGCGTATTGAAAAACCTTGCATCCCCTTGAGAGTTAAGATGGGCACATTGACATTTTGCGTCCACGTATATGTATATATAAGTTTTATTGAAGGCGACAGAGAACTCAGTGTTAATAATACATTTATTTACCCTTTCCAGGTCTTGAAAACATTTTATACAATCACCATTTCCGATGCTGTGTAGTAGCTCTCCAATGTTGGCCTCAACGTTTCGACTACCTCTGTAGTCATCTTCAGGAGAAGACGGTAGTGCTGTTGGAGGTGGTGCGGTACCTTTCATGTTTCAGGTAGAGAGCTCATGATGATACTGCTAGCTGTGTTAGCGAAGGTCCTCTTATCACCTCGGTGCGCGGTGAGCATGTTGAGCGTGGTCTCTGATTGGTCGAGACAGGAGACCAGGCGGCCAAGCACCGCTAAATGTTCATCGTCCGTCGTTCCAGATCTCGTTGGGGCTGATGGTCTCCAAGAAGTTGCAGCTTTCTACAGATACCGGTGAACTGGGAGTTTATGGATGGCTGGTTTAGTCGGATGAGAATTGCCTCTTCGTTTGGTAGCCGGTGATTATCACTATTTTTACGGAGAATTTTAGTGTTGTTCACGAGTGTTTCCCTGGTTATCGGTCGATTGTGAACGTTTCTGAAGTGATTAGCAGGGCCTCCTGATTTCAAGTGCATTGTTAGTCTTCGGGATAGTGTCGTGGTGGTCATGCCGATATACGATTTAGGGTGGAGTTCGCAGTTTCCAACGTTGCACGTAAATTCGTATACGATATTTGTCTGCTGTAGTTCTGGAGGCGGTGGTGGACTATTTTTCATCAGAAGCTGGGAGGTTTTCTTGTTCTTGTAGTGATGATGAGTTTGATTTCATCATCGGGATTCCTGCTCGTAACGTTATATTATGGATTATGGATTTGAGGTCACGCTCATCTGTTTTGTAGGCCGGTGACATTTGGTTCTTGTAAAATAATTCAATGGCACTGCGATTTTCTGTTGTCTCAGATGATTCCTTTCTTTGCAGGTACTTGTTCAGAATGTCGTCAAAAATTGAGTTACTGTAGCCGTTATTGATGAGTGTTTGTTTGAGCTGCAGAATTGATGAGTGAAATGCTTCCCAGGTTGAGTAAATCTTGAATGCTCTATGG
>LQNS02278078.1:12860573-12874386 GCA_001587735.2 Parhyale hawaiensis | reverse complement strand
TATATATATATATATATATATATATATATATATATATATATATATATATATATATATATATATATATATATATATACATAACTTCTATAATTTAAGACCAACCGTAAAGTCGTATTCATTTTTTAAATTTTTAAAATTAAAAAGGGCATTTTATATGGCAGCTGTAATTGGCAACTACTATAAGTTTTACCCCGTATAATCAAATAAATAATGCATTTATATCAAAGATAATAGCTTGATACACTGTAAGATGAAATCAGTCCATTTTACGTGGAAAATATTGGTAAATATACGAAAAAGTTCTATAAGAATTGAACAAACGTGTTGATGGAGACCTGGACACCAGCACTACTACAGCAGGCCTGGAGAAATGCCTCGTCTCGGGGGAACTGGAAAAGTTTATAGGCTCAGACTTCGGGAGACTTTTTCGTCTATCGTGATGAAATTTTTTCTCTGAAGGCTTCTGAGATCGGCAGCACTGACAGCAGTAAAATAAGTGTGTGAACCTCAAGGAGAACTGTATCAAAAGTTAAAAAGTAAAGCATACTTACTGCGTTCTGAAGTATGCTCTTTCTGGTCTGGCGTCCTCTTCCTGGTATGAAACTGGGAGTGTTCGGGGCAGTTCACACGTCCTTCATCGTAACTCGTTCAGTCACGAAAATGAACACAAGCTGTGCGTCAAGTTTGCCAGTCGCTGTCCACACGTAGAAATGTCCTTCAGTCGAATGACTGACGCCGCGCGTTCAGTTATATAGTTTCTTTACATTTTCGCTAATATAAATCACGTCGGTTTGAGGTCAAATTCGTATCCCATATTCTTATTGTCAGATTGTGATAGGAACAGCTTATTCCTAAATATTTATAGCCTGATACGCCGTCTGTATTCCTACAACATTTTGAGGTCATCTAGTTTTCTTGCGTTAAACGGGATTACAGTGCGTCTGATCGTTAAAGTGAAGATAGAAAACATTTTTGTCGACCTGTTGATGATTGGAAGACGTTGTAGAGAATAAATTCAGTATCTAAAGGTTCTGTTTACTGAACTTGAATGACGCGCAGTGTTGAAAAAACGGACGTGCTTCATCCTTCAGTCTCCCGCATTCGCTGCAGCTGCTTCCATCAAATGAACGCACCGTGTCCATCAGTTTGACTGAACACGTTACGATGAGGGACGTGTGAACACGGACTTAGGGCGAGTACTGATCACATTGAGGGCTTTGCAGCGCGTGGCTAAGCACGAGGGCATCTTCACCTTGGGATTTTTCCCACGATGTCGTCAGTTGCCTTAATCTTGGGATCTTGGAAAACGTTTGAAGAACAAATGAAATCATGAACAAATACCGTATGTGTATTATATAATAGTAGTTATTTTAAATGTATGAGCAATTACTGCAAACAACAAAAAACAATCACAGTGACCCTACTGATGTCTGTTCGCTACTTACAAATAAGAACTTAGTTTTCATTAGTAAACTAGAGCACTCTGAGAGCGCATACCCCCGCCAAGTGAGGCAACGGTAGCAAAAAAATTCAAATTGGTTCTGAAACCACAATTTTCTTTGTATTAACTCCAAAATCTAATCATTTGTGCCTTTTTATATTAATAACAGCTTGTTCAATTTTCTTGAAGATCCGTTCATGACTTTTTGAGTTATAGTGTTAACAAACGTTATGACAAACATAGGTCAAACATACAAACGAAAAAACCGATCTACACCAAAATTTGATCATTTATGTCTTTTAACATTACTAACAACACTTATAAATTTCGTAAATATCCATTAATTATTTTTTTTGAGTTATTGATTGTACTAACAAGCATAAAATTAAAAACAGTGACACACGAAAAAACGGATCATTACCAAAATTTGGTCATATACTCTTTGTTATATACCTAATAATTCATGTTAATTTCATCAAAATCCATCCACAACTTTTTGAGTTATGGCACCGAGTAAAATGAGGCAGACAAACAAACAAACAAACGGATAGACTTATCTTTACCAAAAGTTAATCATCTGTTCCACCTAACATACCTAACAATCCCTGTATATTTCATCGAAATCGCTTCATACTTTTTTGAGTTATCTTGGTGACAGACAAACACGACGAAAACATAACCTCCTTGGCGGAGGTAATTAGAGATTAAATAGATAGCGGTTTCCATATATTTTCCAATTTATTCGAGATTACTTACTACCCCTACGGTCAGCAGTGTCGCGACTAAAACATGCAGGTCGCGAACTGTTATCAGTCGGGCCATAGTACTCACAGTGACCGTGTTTGGTTTTATCGATGGCTTTCTGAAATATTGATAAAAAATTTGGCTCACGTATGGCTTGCAGATTGCATATCCATCATTAAAGCAGGAAAAAGTATCAGCTGGGTTTTAACAGCCGTCAAAAATTCTCAACGAAGTGCTGAGATGTTGGGAAAAATCCCAAAGAAAACCTAATTTGCGCTTGGCCACGCGCTGCACAGCCCTCAATGTGAACTGGGCTTTGGACGCGCTCACTTGCATCGATTTAATCTAATCCCTTTAGAGTCAACTTTTCTAGAACTTCATCTCTAAACACTGCGTTCTCTGCTATGGATCGGACTTCAAGCAGTAGTTACAAACGGATTACGCTTGAGGCAGCCGAATTCACCCGTGCGGCTCAGGGTTCGTTAAGTCTGTAAAAGTAAATTGGAAGCAAGTGTAGAGAATACGAACCAAAGCCTGATACTCCTCCAGTCGTAACATTTTACTGTACCCAACATGACATCATGGGCTCTTGTTCCGTATTTGCATATGCGGCCCCGCGATCTCGCATTAGCTATACAGCTCAGTGTTTTCTCAGTGCAAGCAAAAGCTAATTAGAGGGTCTTCAGTATACAGCTCAGTGTTTTCTCAGTGCAAGCAAAAGCTAATTAGAGGGTCTTCAGGAGCGAAGAATGCAATTAAGGTAAGCAGGGCCTTCAGTGCTTGAATAAAACTGTACGTATTCGGTTATTTGTTCTGCATACCGCTGTAAACGCAGCGTTTTATGTAGTTTATTGCTTGCCTTGCGAAGCACCTAACGCCAGTCTTCGTAACGTCAAAGGCATACAAGAATTTATGTTCAATTGTTCACATTGGATGTTGTGTACAAAAATATTTTTGTTTCCTCATTACACTGTATCGAATTACCAAGGAGTGAAGTTAGTCTTACAAGCATGTACGACAATTCATTTTCCCGTCCCACTTGCATAGCACCGCTTATGGGGGGCTTGGACTGCTGGATCGATCTAACCGCCCCTGTCTCCAGCATGTCCGTGCAGTTCCCCCAAACTAAATGCAAGAGCTGCACAGCTTTCAATGCATTTTTACTGGAATAATAATAATAAGTAAGAGCTTGACTAAGCAAATTAATTCGGCAGAGCAGAGCCACGAAGAGAAGCCACGCAATCGGGGATGCGGGACAATCAACAGTAAAAGTCTATACTGTGCTCTCAAACCTCATATAAAAGGGCAATGTGAGTTTTTGTCGTACTCCTCTGCAGGTTACGTGGCAATACATTTACCATCTCACTCACTCAGTGACCATATCTTTTAGAATAACTTGCACTGGCTTTGTTATCTTGCGCAACAGTCGTTTCTCCCTAAAATACTTGGAGGATTTTTTTCTGTGTGTGTGGTCAAACAATAGTTTTTCAAGTGATTAGGTTGCGCCGACCCTATTTTCACCTCTCGAATGTTGTTTCCAACGAAGAATACTTTGCACCGTGATTGCGTTTCGTAATTTCCCTTACACAACATTTTGTACAGGCTTTGTATTTACCTCAATAGAGCCACTTTTCCGCACCATACTCCACCCCAGCTTTCTTTTTCCCCCGCCATGGCTCCCGACGAGAAGCTTTAGAACATCGCTGATGCGCACCTCACGCCGGATAATCTAATTAGCCTCACCGACAGCGAAAGCAAGAAAGGCGGCGTGTTCTGAACATCTGTCTCGTGGGTTAATAAGACAGAGGACATAATCGAAATTGGGCCCCAGCCTCAGAGCAGCTTTGGTTTTGTGCCACAATTTGGGCATCGCTGTTGCTTCGTGTTTCCCTTACCAAGAGGAAACAGAAAGTGCGTCGGAGAGCGTCATAGGTCAGTCGCATTGTTAGATTTTTTAATAAAAACGTTAACGTGCGCCAAGCACTACCCAGTCGGAAATAATGGTTGTGATTATAGTAGAATATAGTGCTGTATGAGAGATTAAGGTCGATTATGGATGATGAAACAATATGGTAGAAATGTCGACCATAACATAACGATGACTTTAGTATATTTAGGTCGATATTGGTGGAGGCAATATTGGTTGTTTAAGGTTGGTCAGAAAGCGAAGGTCGATTGTAGTACATGGATGTATGAAGACTATATATGGTATATGGTAGTACATGGTGTTCGAAGACTATTATGGTAGAGCATATGCTAGAGTATAACCAGGTACGTTATCAACGGATTTCCGTACGTACGATCATGAGTGGAATTCCTCCCATTATTTGGGGAAGAATATGAATGGGTTGCCATTATAATATGGCTAGAATTCCCCTCATAATCGACCAAAATAATATTGTACGACTAAAAGTTTGAATGCGAAATATCTAAAAATTCATATTATAGTGTAAAAATTGTGCACATTTTCAGTGTTTTCTTTCCTGTCGATGAATTGCAAAAAATTGCAAGGTATGTATGGACGTTGACTGCCTTGACATTATTTTTATCTGCAGTTACTGAATTTTACTAATGCTATACCAGTTTAGCATAGTTACCCATCATTTCTATTTATTTGCAGTATCCCTTGTAAAACAGTACTGCAATCTTTGATCAAATATTGCCATCTATTTTTAGGTTTCTTTAGTTTATACCTGTAAAATTTCATGAACAAATTGTTCCCATTAGCTCTATGGAAAACAATGCCAAGTTCCATGATAAATTTGGCCTTACGTACCCTGACAACGGGTACGGCCAAACTTCATCCATCAACTGGTAACTTCCTCTGAACTGTGTCGTATATTGTATCTGCATACCAGCTTAGAGTTGGAAGAAGTTCTATATAAACGCGTGTTAACTGCACAGATTGGGTCAAGCTCCTGCTTTATAGCATCGTCCTGAAGTTTAGATCCTTTCACCATTCTGAGATATTGGCCTAACTCGCATGTACAAATTACCTTTTTTTACAAAACCAGGTAATCATTACCAAACAAAGCAGGCATCCAGTGGTTCATATGTCTACAGTTGAAAAAGTTGATCTTGGTAGAATATAGGTGTACCATTCGTTGAACACAGTCGATTTTGGTCGTAAATGGTATTTCTTACGGTTTACTAAGGTAGATCATGGTTGTGCAGCTAAAACCTTTATGGTTGTAATTGGGTATTTATGGTCGGGAATTATGGTTGGCAATATGGTCGAAGATTGTGACATATCTCTACCTCAATGCACCCCATAAATGGTTGAATACGATATATCGATAATAAACAACAAAGATCACGACCATAATCATAGTTGTTCTACTATAATCGCAACCATTATTTTCGACTGGGTGCAGCACACGCTTATATACTCCAGTCTCATATTTTTCAAGTTATGTGCATAAAAATGAACCAAGGAGAATTGATTTATTCTATGCAATAATTTATCAAAAACGTTTTTCATGAAGCTGTCTGCAAGAATTAATAAAACGTGGAAAGAAAAAAATTATACTAGTACAGTGATTGTCTTCACCGATCCTCGAACTACGATAATGCACTTTCAATGATCTTAGTATGATAATCAGCGGAGGAAAAGCAAAGCAACAAATATTATTGCAGACTGAAAACACATTTTAGTTGTATAGTAACAAATGAAGAAACGTACGTGCGTGGGTCGCATACTGATGCAGGGTAAAAGGCGTATATTCTGGTTCACTTTTTTTCTAGGTGATATTTAGAAAATATCTGCCAGTCTTAAGAAATAATTCAAATTGTATGTTTAATGACAAGTACACCGGGCTAACCCAGCCTCAGTGGTGCAACCACATTTTGTCTCTCACCCAGTGAATTTTCATACTATGTGAGAAGGGTAAAATAGACGTAAGTTAAGTACCTTTCTTCTACATATGCTCAGTAATGCAAACGAATTTTTTTAACACCATTCGATATAAATGTTCTCCAATGCAGGGCTGCGGCATCCAAACTCCGCTCCCTAGTGAACACTCCAGCCACTCATATAAACTTTGCAGTTCGTTTTTTACATAATTTTGTATATACTCGTTGGGTATGGTACAGTTTTGATGTAAACCTATCTCTGAGTCAGTAGTATCAAGTATTATAACTAGTTTTTACCAGAACGAAGAGATACCGTAAAGTTTTAATTATAACCAGGAAATAAACGAGTCAGAAACCTCATTTCTATTAATTCGTGGTTCTACATGGTCACTGCCCAGAGTCACATTTCTCCCGCCGTTTCTTCACCTTCCGCAGGCCACCGTTGTAGAAGTCCTCGGACTGCGTTGAAATATTCTCTCCCACCCCTTGAATGACGCTGTGTCATTATATCGCCGATCCCCCAGCGGAATTTTGTGGTCGGGAACTAGAAAAATTTCATTGGGGCGAGATCGGGAGAATAGGGCGGATGCGGCAAAATTTCGTAGCCACATCAACTTGCTTTCACAACCAAAGCTTGAGATGGGTGAGAGGCCCATTGTCGGAAAGGAGACGTACTCCTTGGACATGTGCAGTTCGTTGTGCATAATTTTCTACGCGGATACTTACTCGTCGGTCTTCCAGGATAAGATCTGCCCTTTCTTTCCTGTGGCTGAACTGTCTGTGAGTGGTGGTCTTAGAGTTTTTGGTTCGTCTGTAAAGAACATATGACCAGTTAGGAAATTTCTATTCCATCTCACAACAGTGTCATATGAAGGACAATCATCACTATAGAGTCTTCTTTCAGTCTAGATTTACCGGGCACTGTAATCCTTCAAATACAGGAACCTAATCATGCTGTCAGCCTCAATGTTTACTACCATGCAGTTTAATGACATTTCGTGACACCTCGACAAAAAAAAATAAATTAAAGAGATCATTTTTGCGCCATCAAACACAAGAGGGCCAGTGATTGCACAGGCAAAATTTCGTCAACATTGCTGAATAACTTCCGGTAGATGATTCAAACTATACGATACCCCTCGTATATAATCAGAACCTGGTACAGGTTTTAGATTTGTATATAAGTTTAAGACTAAAACAGCGTATTGGCCATATTTTTAGCCATGCGGCATAACACTTCGTGAATCATGCCTAACATCGTCTACACAAAGTTACTATACTCACAGATGGAAAATCTGTCAATACTTCGAGTGTTATTTGATCCTGTAGCCTTCGACTACTGTAGTAGCTTAAGATTGCCCAGGCCCAAATAACCTTTCCATTACAATAAATCTTCATCGCAATTACCAGCCATGAATTTTTCCGTTAAATTCAATTCCGGCAGCATTAAGTGGCGAGACCATCACCTTCCCATTCTTTCGCCCCAGTCATTATTATTGGGAGGGAGGAAGAGAGGCAGGACGCAGTGACAGGTCAGATTGCATAATTTTCCTACCAGGAAGATGTTTCTGCCTACCGTGGATTGCTGTAAGCGTGGGGTGTACCGTTGTAGCTATAGAAGGAACACTACACAGATTCGTGTACTTCATTAACTACATTTCAATAAATGTTTGTGCGGAACCTAGCCGTTTATTATGGTCTCTACAGGGTTAGACGAAGTGCAAATTGAAATTCAACTCTTATGTTTTTTAAATAATAGCTGAAAGTATTTATGATTTGTCTGCACCGTTGGGTGTACGGGGTGGCTTGTTACTGTAAACTGTGACTCGTTGGAGCATTGGAAATGTATCAGTTATTTAGTCCGACCTGCTGCACTCCTTAAAGCGGTGCTTCAGCTATTGATGCATACGATTTAATATTACACTGTCAATAAATGGAAAACTAAAAGAACTATTTGAAAAAAACATTGTATAAGAATGCAAAAATTACCAATGCATAGTGATTAGTTACCTAATTGTTATATTTTCTCCCTATCACTTTATTTTCGTTAAAAATTGCACAAGTACCTATTACGTGTTCCTATGCTAAGCAATGCTGCAGAATACCAAGCAGAAATGCCTACTACACTCACCGGAGCTATAACGTCCCCTGCGCGCTCTTACCGTCAACACCGCAGCATTTTATGAAGATGAATAACTTTTCCCAGAATCGAAGTTACGCCTAGACACACGACACTTAATTTTCCCATCCCATTTATGAAATTCTGCACAGTTTGTTTGCTGCTTTTCCCAGAGCTTACTGACACGCATCACCGACCGTCGTCAAATTGGAGATGGTGTTCTTCTTAAAATATCTAAACTCCTGAATTAACCAAAATCTACTGTTGGAAGCATTGTTAGAAAGTGGAAGAAATCTAAAGCGGTTTTTCGGCAAAGAACTTGCAGACCAAGGAAGATTAACGAGAAGTTGTCACGCGGATTGCTATAGGAAAGCGGAATAATACGAATCTTTTCTTCATACGTCTGAAAATTCCTAAAGATCTTAAGGAACTTGACGCTAATGGTGGAGATCTGAATCGCACAAGCCTGCAGTCCGGCCAACTCACTGTCTAGCAAAGCTGGGCATAGATACTCTAAAATGTATCTAGATACTAGATACGCCCGTAAAATGTATCTAGATACAGATACTAGATACTTAAAAGTATCTATCGATACAATTCTAGATACTTTTATTTTTTACAACTGAATTTAATAGTTTTAGTAGTTTATATGGTTAAGAATCATGTAATTCAGGTGGATACAATTCTGTTCCTTTATAATACTGTTGTATAGTAGATTAGTAATTGCAATAATAATTACTGTAGCACATTTACTTCCAGCAAGGAGGCTAAATAGTTGATCACATTTGTTTGTGATAAAATATCATGTCTCTAAAAGAAATGGGCAATGTCATTGAAGTTTCATAGTCAATAGATGTATTGACTTTTTTGCAATAACATTCAAATGCAAAGAATAATTTAGGCCGTATATTTTGGTGGATGTTACCCCAATTCCAAGCAAATCTTTAATAAAAAAAAAATAAAAGAAGGCTTTTAAAAAATTAATAATGACACAAGTTTTTTTCTGTTGAAGTATTCAATCCCACTAAGAAAGTTAGAATAGAGGTAAACTAACTAAAACAGTGTTGAAGAAAATATAAACCATTCCGTACATTAAGGTTATCACATCACATCTGATAAATGTGGCTCAAGGGGGTTTTACTCATAGTCACAGAAATCCTTTGATTTCAAAAGGATGAGTCTTTCAAACATTGCATCTGAAAGTACCAGGGTTAAACCTCCAAGTGAAAAAAGTCTCTCTACAGGTGCAGACGAAGGTAACGTGGTGTTGTATTTGAGGAATACATTTTTAACAGCCTTGTGATACTTTAAGATTTCTAAATCAAATTTAGGATCCTGCAAAAATGATAGAATCATTTCGAATGAAGTACGAGTCCTTTTTCGCTTGGAGAACTGGTAAAATTCATCATGATCAGATGATGCACTATTCTCTCCTGAATGTATAGTTAAATATTATCTAAAAAGTATCTATAAAAGTATCTAGATACTTGTATCTAGATACAGGGAAACAGTATCTAGATACTACATTTAGATACAACATTTGAAAAGTATCTAGATACAGCATTTAGATACAAAAAAGTATCTAGATACAGTATCTAGATAAAAAGTATCTAGATACTGCCCAGCTCTGCTGTCTAGCTTACTAGAAAAGTCAATTTCTACTACTACTACCTAGAAAAGTTTTACAGTATTACTAAAGCCAAAACATGGTGAACATCGGTCGTTTGACATTTGTTACAACTTTATCCGCCATTTTGCACGGCCGCATACATAAGATTCTTAAAGCAGGCAATCAGGCATTACCAAATATGTAAATGGCAGCAGAGTATCTCTGTAGTTAATGATACTGCTTAGTCGAAACATTTTCGCTTCCTGGAGAAGCTGTGTCACAAAAGGAAAAACCTGACTGAAGCTAAATAAATACTATAACGAAACGCTCCTTTTCTTCGCTTGTTTGGTAATAGAATGCTTATAGAAAAGTCTAAATGCACACAGAAATAGACTTCTCTTTTTTGTAAAGTACGGCAGTATTAAAGCAAAAGCCTGTACACAATACGCAGAATCCAACAATCGCGCGGTCAAGTGATAGAAACATCGCTAGCTGTTGAGTCACTCGGTAGCGTAGTGCTTACTTTTACTTCACTGAGGAAACAATGTACAGATGCACAACTACACAGACGAAGGAAAACACTATAGATTGACGACTTAGGACGCTAAATCCATGAATGTTGAATCCAATGATGCCATACTGTGCAAGATTCGTAGTGAAGGATTGGTTCTTCTAATGATTTCGAAGCTTAGGTTAACAGTTTGCAAATGCGTCACTGCACTGCGCAGTGTTTTCTATTTACGCCTCGGACGCAAGAAAGCACTGACGCACAGCTCCACAGATAAATGAAAGCGTAAGTGACGATTAAGTACGATAAATCCATGAATTTTATATCCGATTATGCATAATTTTTAAGGTTAGGGAGGTAGGAGTGACTCTGCCATTGACGTCGCAGCTTGGGTAAACATTTACACACTATAAAATGGCGCTCGGAAGTGACTTCCAATGCAGAATGCTAAATTTAATACATAAGTATTATGAAAGATACTCATTTCCAACGGCTGTGACCTGTTAATTCGTGTTCAGCGCACCAATATGTTAGATTAATGGTCTAAAATGTCTGGATTCCAGTGGGGGCAATAGACAAATTTTACTTACTAATATTTATATATGTCGTAATGTCTTTGCTGGCAATTATTTATTTACAAAGCTGTAAATTACATATGAGCTGTAAATGACCCGATTCAACGTTTGGCCGTCACTACACAAAAAAGGAGAAAAACCTAGGCTAATTGACGATACCATTCGAAGTTTTTTTCTTTTGGAATCCCGAATTCAAATTATTGTGGAAGTCTCTACTACTCCATTTTTTTTAATTAATCGATTCTCCCGTTAGAAATTGTTCTTCATACGTGACTTTTTTGCTTAAAAAGAAAAGGCTTATAAATTCGTGAAACAATCAAACTTTATTTATCTATGGGGACAATTCGACATGGGAACTGTTAAGTTAAGGGAAGAAATAAACGATAAAAGCTCCGGTCCAAGGCTGCTGATCTTGGAGTCGCGTGGTCCAAAAGCTATAGAAAAGAGAAAGCGAGATCGTTGAACGGTAGGCTGATCTTATAGAATTTTATAGTCATAGGTTTTCCTCCTACAGACAATACCATAGATATGGAGGAGAGGAAGGAGGAAGGGACATGTAGTTTGCCGAGACAGAGGATCCGTAAATGGGATTAGTAAATCGTGAAAGAAGAGGAAGAACAGTAATAAAGATTATAGTAGAAAGATGGAAATGTGAAGGAAGCAAAATAGGCACACATAGGGAAAATGTCTTTAAGGCTTACCTACGCAGGATAAATGTCCCTAGAGCCTAAAGCATACACAGGGCAAATGTCCCTAGAGCCCAACTAGAAGTTAGCGTTCTCATTATATTAATATATTATTTAGAAACGATCTGAAATTGTTTGTTGCTCACTTTATTACGACAATAGAAGAATTATGTGAGAGTAGCAGTGAACTTAAACGGGAATCTTACAATATCAGGCTGAGACTACAAAGAGATTAAAGCACCTCAAACTAAAAAAAATACACATGATTGAGCTGTGCGGGATCTCCATTCTCTTGAAATGGAAGAAATGGCGAGAAGCATGTGTTGTGATGGAAAATCCTCCCAAATCTCGTACCTGAAGTATACACGAGGCAGGAATACAGAGGTACGGTGGAGAGAAGAGCGGGAGATTCTCCGACCAGCGCCGCAGTCTACGCAGTATGGAAACTTGTTATCTTCGCATCCCAGGGAACTTCCCGTTATGGGATCTTTGACCATCAAGGCCCACGCCCCGGACGCAGTATTGCAAAAAAAAAAGAGGGGGAAAAGGAAATGCAGCGCAGATCTACAAGGTGCGGTTGAACGATGTGCTTTTGAAGGGGCACACGCATAATCGTCCTAGATCTACGAAGTTCTTAAGGTGTCTGAATTAAGAGCGGAGGCAGCGACCAACGAAGTCGAGCGCGACGTTGCCACGTATAAAGAGGTGCTTTCAAATTTTTCACTCCACGCACTAGTCTTGCGACCCTTAATTTTCTTACTGTGATATGGGAGGTCCCGGGGCTTTTCTCCCAGTTTCAGAAGCTCTTAATCTTGCTGTTCAGTCACACCGCTCTTGCCAACCAGTTATTCGCCAAAAGAGTCAAATGTCAGTTACAGTCGCCGGGAGAAACAACCCATATTGTATTTCCATATCACAAATCCTACAACCACAAAGAGCACAAGACATTATAAAGTGAACTCACAAACTATTTTTCGTATATATTGCAGAGTTGTTTTTGGCAACAAGGTGTACGATCATCAACTGCCACGTCGACGTTATAGCGTGATAGCGGTGAACATGTTGAGCACTTAATTTAGATTCCTCTTCATCCCTCAGTGCATCAGTTTAGCTCATTTATATCATCTTATTTTTATGTTACTATTACCAGCACTTGAAAATTACAGACCACGTGCGTCTGAGTACTGTACTTATACTCTAGATACACCGGCTACGCAAAAGCTTGATACCGGGCGCTAGTTTTCTTAAAACACCCGTGCTTACATGTTGCAACGCTCCCGGTTTACCTGTTGTCATATTCCCTACTTCATATTGTCTCCAGACGTTACCGCGCGTAGTGCGTCCGATTGCAGTATCTCTTATTCCCTGTTATGCTCTTGCCACATATGACATGCTGTTGGAAAATGGCCGTTCCCTACCGGAACAATCAGGCAAGTAGCCGATGTGAAGAGCAAATAACAACGGATACCATCTGATGTTTCCCTCTTAACATTTTCTAATTAGTCTGAATCTACATACGTGTTTCTTTCCTAGACTGGAGCTCTAGATGGCTATAGTTTAGATCATCCGAGTCGTTTTCCTACTGTACGCAGATATCTATCAAGTTATGCCTCTCGATTTGCGCCACTCGAAAGCTAGTTGCGCCTATTTATTTTGGTAACCTTATCTCGACTTACGAATGCAATGATGCTATTTTCCGATTTTTCTATAGAACGTAATTCTAGCGACAAGCTGTGCGTCGTACAGATGTCCATATGTGCACCCAATAAAGCTCATTATATTTATTTATTTACGCTGTTGTGCACTCGTGATTCACTTTACGCTTTTTTGTTGTTCCAGGAGTCTGCCAAGTTTCCATGACTGCAGGTCGTTTTATTCCTTGAAGTAATTAACGAGGAGGAGGGAGCGCTACAGACCAGCCCTTCACTCATAAGTGAAGCCAACTACGCTACCGAGGCAGGCAGCTACCGAGGCATAAAAATAACGTATAACATAGGTATTAATTCACATTTACTACCCCAGAAAAGGAACCGGTGGCGGAATTGCTTTCTAAATTAAATGAGATAAAGTTCAAACTTTCAGGCTACTAATAAAAGGAGAAAAAGAGAAAATTTTGAACGCCAAACCAAATTACAAGGTTGAAATAATCAAAAATATTCACCGAAGCTGCCGCCAGCCGCAGCCATCTTCAGCCAGTCGCTGCGCGCAGTCATGGCTATTCGTGTACACCACAGCTGTGGTTGTGTCTGTGTTAAACGCACACAGTGTTAACGTACAGT
>LQNS02278078.1:12823384-12836296 GCA_001587735.2 Parhyale hawaiensis | reverse complement strand
CGGGAGAATAGGGCGGATGCGGCAAAATTTCGTAGCCACATCAACTTGCTTTCACAACCAAAGCTTGAGATGGGTGAGAGGCCCATTGTCGGAAAGGAGACGTACTCCTTGGACATGTGCAGTTCGTTGTGCATAATTTTCTACACGGATACTTACTCGTCGGTCTTCCAGGATAAGATCTGCCCTTTCTTCCCTGTGGCTGAATTGTCTGTGAGTGGTGGTCTTAGAGTTTTTGGTTCATCTGTGAAGAACATATGACCAGTTAGGAAATTTCTATTCCATCTCACAACAGTGTCATATGACGGGCAATAATCACCATAGACAGCCTTCATTCAGTCATAGATTTACCGGGCACTGTAACCCTTCAAATACAGGAACCTAATCATGCTGCCAGCCTCAATGTTCACTACCATGCAGTTTAATGACATTTAGTGACACCTCGACAAAATAAATAAATAAATAAATAAAATAAATAAAAGAGATCATTTTTGCGCCATCAAAAACAAGAGGGCCAGTGATTGCACTGGCAAAATTTCGTCAACATTGCTGAATAATTTCCGGTAGACGATTCAAACTATACGATACCCCTCGAATATAATCATAACCTGGTACAGGTTTTGGATTTGTATATAAGTTTAAGACTAATACAGCGTATTGGCCATATTTTTAGCCATGCGGTATATTATTTCGTGAATCATGCCTAACAGCGACTACACAAAGTTACTATACACACAGATGGAAAATATGTCAATACTTCGAGTGTTATTCGATCCTGTAGCCTTCGATTACTATAGTAGCCCGAGATTACCCAGGCTCAAATAACCTTTCCATTACAATAAATCCTCATCGCAATTACCAGCCATGAATTTTTCCGTTAATTCAATTCCCGGAAGCATTAAGTGGTGAGACCATCACCTTCCCATTCTTTCGCCCCAGTCATTATTATTCGGAGGGGGAAAGAGGCAGGCCGCAGTGACAGGCCAGACTGCATAATTTTCCTACCAGGAAGATGTTTCTGCCTGTCATGGATTGCTGCAGGCGTGGGTTTTCCGTTGTACAGAAGGATCACTTCACAGATTTGTGTACTCCATTAACTGCATTTAAATAAATACTGTTTGTGTGGAAACTGGCCGTTTATTATGGTTTCTATAAGGTTAGACAAAGTGCTAAATGAAATTCAACTTTTATGTTTTCTAAATAATAGCTGAAAGTATATATAATTTGTCTGCACCATTCGTTGTACGGGGTATCTTGTTAATATAAACTGTGACAAGTTGGAGCATTGGAAATGTATCAGTTATGTCAGTCCGACCTGCTGCACTCTTAACTGCTGAGCTTCAGCTATTGATGCATATCATTTAGTATATCACAGTCAATAACAGGAAAATTAAAAGAACTATCTGATCAAAATACTATTCATAAGAATGCAAAAATGACCAATGCATGATTATTAGTTACCTAATTGATTGATTTCCTCCCTATCACTTCATTTTCGTTGAAAATTCCACAAGTACCTATTACGTGTTCCTATACTAAGCACTGTTGCATGTAACCAAACAGAAATGCCTACTACACTCACCAGAGCCATAACGTTGCCTGCGCGCTCCTACTGTCAACACCGTAGCATTTTGTGAAGATGAATAACTTTTCCCAGAATTGAAGCTACTACCAGACACACTTACGGCAGTTAATTTTCCCATCCCATTTATGAAATTCTGCACAGTTTGTTTGCTGCTTTTCCCAGAGCTTGCTGACACTCATCATCGACCGTCGTCAGATTGGAGATGGTTTTCTTAATATATCTAAACTCCAGAATTGACTAAAATCTGCTGTTGGGAGCATTGTTAGTAAGTGGAAGAATTCTAATACAGTTTTTCGGCAAAGGACTTGAAGACCAAGGATGATTAGCGAGAAGTTGTCATGCGAATTGCTAGGAAAGCGGAATAATACGAATCCTTTCATAATACGTCTGAAAATTCGAAAAGATCCTAAGAAACTTGAATCTAAAATGAGCAAAAGCACAGCGATAGTACTGGTGGAGATCTGAATCGCGCAAGCTTGCAGTCCGGCCTACTCACTGTCTAGCTTACTAGAAAAGTAAATTTCTACTACTACTACTACTACCTAGAAAAGTTCTATTACTAAAGCCAAGACACGCTGAACATCGGTCGCTGGACATTTGTTACAACTTTATCCGCCATTTTGCACGGCCGCATACATAAGATTCTTAAAGCAGGCAATCAGGCATCACCAAATATGTAAATCGCAACAGAGTATCTCTGTAGATATTGATACTGCTTAGTCGAAACATTTTCGCTTCCTGGAGAAGCTGTGTCACCAAAGGAAAAATCTGACTGAAGATAAATAATTACTATAATGAAACGCTGTTTCTCTTCTCTTATTATAATATGGAGGAATTTGGTAGTAAAATGCCTTTAGAAAAGTCTGAATGCACACAGAAAAAGACTTCTCTTTTTTGTAAAGTACGGTAGCATTAAGGCAAAAGCCTTTACGCAATACACAGTATCCAACAATCGCGCGGTCAAGTGAAAGAAACATCGCTGTTGAGTCGCTCGGCGGCGTGCTGACTGTAAACGTCACAGAGGAAACAAAGTACAGATACACAACTCCACAAATAGAAGAAAGCACTATTAACGATTTAGGACGCTAAATCCATGAATGTTGAATCCAATGATGCCATACTATTCAAGATTAGAAGTGCAGAATGGGTTCTTCTAATGATTTCGAAGCTTAGGTTAACAGTTTGCAAATGCGTCACTGGACTGCGCAGTGTTTACTATTTACGCCTCGGACTCAAGAAAGCACAGACGCACAACTCCACAGACAAATGAAAGCGTAACTGACGATTAAGTACGATAAATCCATGAATTTTGTATCCGATGATGCATTATTTTTAAGGTTAGGAAGGTAGGACTGATTCTGCCAATGGCGTCGCAGCTTGGGTAAACATTTACACACTGTAAAATGGCACTCGGAAGTGACTACCAATGCTGATTTAGTGCTAAATTTAATACCTAAGTATTATGAAAACTACCCATTTCCGACGACTGTGACGTGTTAATTCGAGTTCAGCGCACCAACATCTAATAGATAAATGGTCTAAAATGTCTGGATTACGGTGGGGGCAATAGTAAAATTTTACTAACGGATTTTTATATATGTCTGAAAATGACCCGATTCAACGTTTGGCCGTCACTACACAAAAGTGAGAAGAAGCTAGGCTAATAGACGATATCATTCGAAATTTTTTCTATTGGAACCCGAGTTCAAATTATTGTGGAAGTCTCTACTACTCCATTTTTTCTTTTTCAAATTAATCGCTTCTTCCGTTAGAAATTATTCTTCATACGTGTTTTCTTTGCTTAAAAAGGAAAGGCTTATAAATTCGTAAAGCAATCAAACGTTATTATTTATTTAGGGGGACAATCCGACATGGGAACTGTTAAATTAAGGGAACAAATAACTGATAAAAGCTCCGGTCCAAGGCTGCTGATCCTGGATTCGCGTGGTCCCAATCCCAGAAAAGAGAAAAAAAGAACGTTCAACGGTAGGCTGATCTTATTGAATTAGATATTTATAGGCTATCCTCCTACAGACAATACCATAAATATGTAGGAGAGGAAGGAGGAAGGGACATGTAGTTTGCCGAGACAAAGGATCCCGTAAATGGGATTAGTAAATTGTGAAAGAAGAGGAAGAACAGTTATAAAGATTGTAGTAGAAAGATGGAAATGTGAAGGAAGCAAAATAGGCACGCATAGGGAAAATGTCCCTAAGGCTTACCTACGCAGGATAAATGTCCCTCGAGCCTAAAGCATACACAGGGCAAATGTCCCTAGAGCCTACTAGAAGTTAGCGTTCTCATTACATTAATAAATTATTTAGAAACGATTTGAAATTGTTTGTTGCTCACTTTATCACGACACTAGAAGAATTATGTGAGCGTAGCAGTGAACTTAAACGGGAATCTTACAATATCAGGCTGGGACTACAAAGAGATTAAAGCACCTCAAACTAAAAAAAATACACATGATTGAGCTGTGCGGGATCTCCATTCTCTTGAAATGGAAGAAATGGCGAGAAGCTTGTGTTGTTAGGGAAAATCCTCCCAAATCTCGTACCTGAAGTATACACGAGGCAGGAATCCAGAGGTCCGGTGGAGAGAAGAGCGGGAGATCCTTCCGACCAGCGCCGCAGTCTACGCAGCATGAAACTTGTTATCCTCGCATCCCAGGGAACTTCCCGTTATGGGATCCTTGACCACCTAGGCCCACGCCCCGGACGGAGTATTGTAAAAAAAGAGGGGAAAAGTAAATGCAGTGCAGATCTACAAGGTGCGGTTGAACGATGTGCTTTTGGAGGGGCACACGCATAATCGTCCAAGGTCAACGAAGTTCTTTAGGTGTTCACTTGTTTGCATACGGCGCACCACCATCCAGGGTATTAGCGCCCTGAAGAGCGGAGGCAGCGACCAGCGAAGTCGAGCGCGACGTTGCCACGTATAAAGAGGTGCTTACTAATTTTTCACTCCACGCACGAGTCTTGCGACCCTTAAATTTCTTACTGCGATATGGGAGGTCCCGGGGCTTTTCTCCCAGTTTCAGATGCTCTTAATCTTTCTGTTCAGTCACACCGCTCTGGCCAACCAATTATTCGCCAAAAGAGTCAAATGTCAGTCACAGTCGCCGGGAGTAACAACCCATATTGTATTTCCATATCACAAATCCTACAACCACAAAGAGCACAAGACATTGTACAGTGAACTCGCAAACTATTCTTCGTATATATTGCAGAGTTGTTTTTTGGCAACAAGGTGTACGAACATCAACTGCCACGTCGACGTTATAGCGTGATAGCGGTGAACATTTTGAGCACTTAATTTAGATTCCTCTTCATCCCTCAGTGCATCAGTTTAGCTCATTTATATCATCTCACATTTATGTTACTGTTACCAGCACTTGAAAATTACAGACCACGTGCGTCTGAGTACTGTACTTATACTCTAGATACACCGGCTACGCCATAGCTTGATACCGGGCGCTAGTTTTCTTAAAACACCCGTGCTTACATGTTGCAGCGCTTCCGGTTTATCTGTTGTCATATTCCCTACTTCATATTGTCTCCAGACGTTGCCGCGCGTAGTGCGTCCGATTACAGTATCTCTTATTCCCTGTTATGTTCCTGCCACATATGACATACTGTTGGAAAACGGCCGTTCCCTACCGGAACAAATCAGGCAAGCAGCCGATGTGAAGAGGAAAGAAGAACGGATACCATCCGCTGTTTCCCTCTTAACATTTTCTAATTAGTCTGGATCTATGTACGTGTTTCTTTCCTAGAATGGAGCTCTGGACGGCTATAGATTAGATCATCCGAGTCGCTTTCCTACTGTACGCAGGTATCTATCATGTCACGCCTTCTCGATTCGCGCCACTCGCAAGCCAGTTGTGCCTGTTTATTTTGGTAACCTTATCTCGACTTACGTATGTAATAATGGTATTTCCCGATCTTTCTATCGAATGTAACTCTAGCGACAAGCTGTGCGTCGTACAGTTGTACGTATCATGTCCCTATGTGCACCCAATAAAGCTCGTTATTATACTGATTTATTTACGCTGTTCTGCATTCGTGAATCACTTTACGCTTTTTTGTTGTTCTAGGAGTCCACCAAGTTTCCATTACTGCAGGTCGTTTTATTCAGTATTGCGTACGGTATTTCTTTTGGTTTCGAATAAAATTCGAAGCATAGACAACTTTTCTTCTGCGTCTTAACGCTGGTACTGATACGGATATTCAGTACCAAAGACACGCATACTTATTCTGGGGAATCACAAACCTAGGGAGACGTCCTTTACGTTTACCATAGGTGTTTGGCTTTGCTGTCGTAGATCTTTCTTTCCCTCTCTGTAGTTGTTTTTCATTTATCAACACTTCCTGGCCGTCTTTTTTAGCAATTCTTTTTGTTTCTCGTCTTACTGTCCTTTTGCGAGCTGAGCCGATATGGATATCGTTTGCGCTGATTTGCAATAGCGTATTTCGTGCCCGTTTGTTCTCTTCTCTTGACACACCCAGTTGTATCGAGGGAATAACTAAACATTACATTACATAGGAATAGCTCTATTTGCCGAGTCCACCAACGTGTACACGAGGCAGTAAAGGGCTAAACTGGCTTAGAAATTAATCCAAGAAACTACATTTGAAAAGTCGCAATCAAAGACTGACTTAGGGTTTAATCCAGCTGCACTTTGAAATAATAATCTCTTGAAGTGTTGCATCAATCAATACATCTCTTTTAATTGTTCATAGATCTCACTGCTCTCTCTAGTATTATTTGATATTAGTTTGTTACATCGATGAAAAAGCTATCTACATATTTTTATTTAAGGAATGATTAGCAATATACTGGAAAGCTCCACCGCAATAACTTAGTCCTGAATAGCGTAATATTCGATCTGGAAAGTCGTTGTTTGTTATTATTATTATTAAAATTTCACGCATGAGCCTCCACGGACAGGCGATACAACCCAAATGAAGCACTTTCCATCACCAAGAAGCCCAAAACGCTGCTAAAGGAAATCCAACAAAAGCCATTAACAGCTGACTTAAACGCGTGCAGGCCAATACGACCGAAAGCCGATGACGGCAAAAGAAATTCCAAACCTTAACATACCCACTCACGCTGTACCGACTGAACTGACTGGTTCGACATAATAATTATAACATTCTCCAACCTGAAAGAGTGCGCACCGACCGCAGTACGTATAATTCTCGGAAAGACCTTGAGAGCAGGGACAGAACAGCACAACTAATGGCTCTCACCTTATAAAACGTAGAGTTCAGCCACCTCTCTCCGAGTACAGACGCCAAGGTGCCAAAGATGTGACACACCCTCAGGAGGTAATTAATAAAAGCCAGCATCAGCGCTGGGATAGACAGACTACTACCGCCGCCGGGTTGCCATACGGTCGGTGCTTGCGGTATCAATCATACCGATAGAGACCTGCCCATCATAAAATTCGATTCTACACATTGCATGTGCATAGAGACATTTGCATAGTGCGCTAATAGCAGTGTATTGTACGGTGTATCGTACTAACACTCTAAATATAGTGCCTGTCAGAGTAGCACAATGTCGATATAGCGCAGCTAGTTGCTATAGCCTGCAAGAACGTACTGCCAGTGAGAAAAGTATACTGAAGATTGAAATATAATGGATATCGAGTAAATCTGTGTGTTACTGCCATCAACTGGCGAACCCCGGTAATCCGTATACTGTGAAGTATTCCCCGATACCAGTGATACAGAGATCAGTGGATACAAAGATATACCTACAGACTATTGAGAGTGTCAGCAAGCTGTTCCAGCTGGGAACCCACGTGTGATACAATAGAGACTTGTGCTGGTGTCACCTGCCGACTCAGTGGCAGCGGCAACCAGTGCGCTTGTTGGTGCGTAATTGGAGGTTACTTATAGAAACAGAGAACCACCAAACCAGACCCGGTACATATGGTAACCTTCCAAACCTCGCGCTGGTACATCCTGTGGGACAGGTTCACCAGATCATTATCCGCGCACAGCCTGCTTGCTGAACTAACAAGTCGGTCCAGCAGACGCAAGTGACTGTCAGCAACTGAAACCCAGACCGGTGAGAAATACTCCAACACAGGCCGCATAAAAGCATCTGCGGGCAACCTCACGGTCACCAAACACAGAATTCACCTTACGCAGGAGCCCACTCTTACTGGTAGCACGTGACACCAGTCGCCTAATATATGACCCAAAAGGAAGCTTCTCATTAAAGACCACACCAAGAATCTCCAAGGAGCTATAGACTCCTGAAGCAAAGGTCATGCATCTCTTCTTTCCCTATTTCATAGTCAGCATTTGGAATAGACTCCCTTCCGATGTTGTTGGTGCGGAGTCAGTCAACTGGTTTAAAATCGTCTTGACATACAGTGCCTAGACATAAGTATTTGCACTACTCTATTTTTTATGTATTTTAAAAAAAATTAGGGACTGCTTTAGGATAATTAGTACAGTAAGTTTATAAAACATATATATAATAGAATATTCAAACAGAAC
Organism: Parhyale hawaiensis; assembly: GCA_001587735.2. Classification (NCBI taxonomy): domain Eukaryota; kingdom Metazoa; phylum Arthropoda; class Malacostraca; order Amphipoda; family Hyalidae; genus Parhyale; species Parhyale hawaiensis. Next base: position 12,828,193 of record LQNS02278078.1, on the reverse strand, counting down.
AGTCAAATGTGCACTTATAACAAGAAAATTTAACACAAGTAAAAGTAATGAGGGACATTAGTATTTAACAAAAAAAATTATGACATTAGTACTTGGTGGCGTGACCTTTATTGGCAATAACAGCATGGAGACGATTTTTATAGCTGGAAATTAACTTTTCACATTCACTTTATGGTATTTTTTTCCATTCTTCCATGCAGATAACCTTTAATTCAGTAAGGTTTTTTTGGACACCATTTGTGGACACCAGATTTAAAAAAAAAACGCCACAAATTTTCTATTGGATTGAGGTCCGGTGATTAGCTATAGGCTGTGGAAGAACATTTATTTTCTTCTTTTGAAACCATTCTTTCGTTAAATTCGCAGTATGCTTGGGGTCGTCGTCTTGTTGGAAGGTCCACCTGCGCCGTCCTTGGCCCTTGGAAGCATCTTTTTCTCTAATATCTCCCTGTACATGAAACTATTCATCTTGCAATCAATGATATGAAGATTCCCAACACCATGGGCAGTAAAGCAACCCCACACAATAATGCTGCCCCTTCCATGCTTCACGGTGGGCATGGTGTTCTTGGGGTCATAGGCAGTACGACGTTTCCTCCATACATGCCGAGCTTCGTTTCGGCCTAAAAGTTCTATTTTAGTTCCGTCAGACCATATAACCCCTTCCCAAAATTCATTTCCTTTGTCCAGGTGGTCTTTGGCAAATGTTAAGCGGCTCTTGACATCTTTTGCTGTAAGAAGAGGAGTTTTGCAAGAAGTGTGAGAATGAATGCCAGTACGGTTCAATTCCCTCACAATAATTTTCTTGCTGAAATGCAGTCCCAAAGACGCCAGTTCACTCTGAAGGTCAGCATGAGTTGTCATGGGGTCATTAGTCACCTTACGTAGCATGTAGCGCCGAGGACGACCCAAGATCTTACCCGGAGCTCCAGCTCCTGGCAGGTTGGAGACCGCCCCAGTCACTTGATACTTGCAGACTATTGCTCCAGCCGTTGAAAAAGGAACATTGACAGGTTCTGCTATTACCCTTTAAGTAAACCCCTCACTACGAAGTTGAATTATCCGTTTACAAGTAGCTTCAGGGATTTCTTTAACTTTGGGCATTGTAGTGAGAGTGTGCGCGATTTCAACGAGGTCTAAAGAGGTCATGATTGTGCCGGCTGGGGTTTGTTTGCATTGCATTTGTTTCGAGACGTTTCGTGAACGTTCTAGAATAATTTCCAAATTAAGTTATTCAAATTATACTATTAAATTTCAAAGATTCAACATCATATTAATTTTGGTCAAATACTTTTGTCCCTCATTTCTTTTACTTGTATTAAATTTTCTTGTTATAAGTGCACAATTGACTGTTCTGTTTAAGTATTCTATTGTATATGTGTTATATTAACTTCCTGTATTAATTATCCTAAAGCAGTCCCTAATTTTTTTAAAATACATAAAAAATAGAGTTGTGCAAATACTTATGACTAGGCACTGTACATTGGGAGAGACATCCTCCACAGCTAAGAACTCCTCCACGAGTCACAAGCTCTTAGCAGCCAAAGCTTCCCAGGCCATCTTAATCTGTCTTCTTCTCACTTCCGCTCTATTTACAATCTTTAAAGCTCCGCATATCAGCGGCTATCGATCATGCTTGCATGCATTCATGATCATCTCTTTGGCTGGGATTCTTCTCCCCCTTCTCTTTTTCTTTTTTGTCTGAGTTCTTCCTTTTATTCTCTCTTCTCGTTTCCCCAGTCCTCTATATCCTACTAACATAATGGCAATAGCTCATAGAGGGCCGGGGCGTAAGTTCTGGTGTCTCTTTGGGAATGGGTTGGTTCGTGTACTGATGCCTAACTAATCTAATCCAGATGTGGATGCTGCGGCAAAAGGGTCCGAGACTGACTGACAAGTGACAACCATAGACCTGGTCTTACTGGCATTCAGCTTCATTCTCCAGGCCGAGCGCCAGAGACTGGGCGACAGCAATACGCATGCGTGGAGCACGTCTCACTGCTATCAAAGTGGAATCGTCGGCATAGTTGATCATCCTATTTCCCACCGAAGAGAGCATGTCACTAGTATACAGAACGAACAATAGCGGGCCAAGTACGCTGCCCTGAGGAACGCCAGACTCCATCGCGACTGAGGCACTCAAAACACCTTCAACAGACTCACTCTGCGTTCGCTTAGAAACAAAATCGCGAATAATTCACAGAACCCTACCAGCAACGCCAAACGACTCCAGCTTGTATAATAGATAATAGACCCCTGTGGTTGACCCTATCAAACGCCGCGCTAAAGTCCAACTGTACAAGGTGTGCCCCACACGTACAATCCAGCGCAGACTGTAAATGGTGTGACAGCGACAGCAATGCATCACAACTCAAACCAGTTCTGTACGTATACTGACCAGCAGGCAGAGAACCCGTAACCTCTGCAAAACGACCAAGCTTAGAAGCTTCCAATTTCTCGAACACCTTCGACAAAATGAGTGTCAGCGTAATAGGTCGGTAGTTGCCAACATCGGACGACAAAGAACTATTGAGAATGGGAGTAATAGTTCCAGTCCGCCAACAACGGGGAAAACTTCCTAACCGTATCGGGCGCTGGAAGATCACTGCCAACTTAGCGGCAAGAACGCCAGCAAGCTGCTTATGGAATAGAGGAAACATGTCCACCGGGTCCACACCTCCGTAGGGATCAAGGCCCTTAAGCAGCATCTTGATTATACCAGATCTGAGCGCCAAAGAGGTTAAACGAGGTTCAGGGTGACATCCATGAGGCAAAAACGAGACATCTCTGCTCTGCTTCCCGTCAAAGTGAGCCAACAAGAGCTCCGCCCTAGCCAAGGGATCAGCAATTATACCTACACCGGGATCAGCATGGGCGGTGACGAAGGTTCAGCACCGGAAACTGAACCCTTTAGCTCACTCCACCAACGATTTGGATGGTCAAAACTCAGCAGAGACTCCCTGGAACGCTATCTCTGACGATGCTGTGCCCTCTCATACACACGCTTTGCCTCGGCCCTACGATCCACATAGGTCTGCCACAACTTGCGGTCACGCGAACGCCGTCATGCCCGATAAGCCGCTTGTTTGGCTTCGGAAGCTAACCGACACTGGTCGTCAAACCACGGCTTGCCCTGAGACCTTACAAGAATAGTCTTCTTCGGAACAAACCTCTCCGAAACAGACACAATCAAGTCTCTAAGCTTCACTTCGGGATTGGATCCTTACTGCGAATAATCTGGCACCAAGGTAACGCCCCTGCAGCTCCAGTAATAGCCTCGCAGTTAGCCTTGCTCTTTACAAACACCACTGTGCTGGTGTCTATCACAGGAACAACGCGGTTCAGGTCCAAGGACACAACAAGATGTGAGTGGTTTGTAGTGCCAATAAATGAACCAACTGACATAGTCATCAAGTCCCGGACATCAGTCATGACGAGGTCGAGACAATTACCAGCAATATGCGTGGACCCACGAACTAGCTGCATACAACTAGATAAGGTGCAAAAGTCCAACGCAGCCTCACCATGACCATCAGTAGGTGACACAGATTCCAACCAGTCCCTGTGATGTGCGTTAACATCTCCCAAATAACAACCGCTGACTTAGGATCCGTACTCTGGATCGAGGCCATCGCCGTCAGCAAACAGTCATACAGAGACTCATCAGTTGTAGGGCTCCGATATAAGGAGAATAAATAAAAATTATTCAAACGGCCACACACTCTAACAACCATGATCTCATGACAGATGCATTCGTGCACTGACTGCTAATAAACGCAGAAGCCACTCCGGACATAGACGGCCATTCTGCGAAATGCAGCCCGGTCCCCATGGCCTGAGAAAAGGGGTCTGAAAGCACGCTAAGGCAAGCTCCGCGCCGTTCCTCCTACCCGTCACCAACGTCTCGGAACAGCACACGACATCTACATCACGGGACACAAAGCCAAGCTCCGCGAGTTTTGCATGCAGTCCTCTGATATTTCAATAAAGGAGACGACACTCCCGAGCCCGACCCGGTCCCGGGTTACTCTCCACCTCACCACAAAGTAATACAGAAATGAAGATAGAAACAGAAATTACAAAATAGGAGAAAGAAATCTCATAAACAGATTAATAACATAGGCAGAGCTGCATAGCGAGCAAAGCTAATACAACCTCCAGGTTCGTCAGGTTATGAGGGGACGACAGTCACGGTGGTTGCCTCGACCAACCTCCCACGGCCCTGCCGCTCACAGCACAGGATTAGCACAGACGAGGAAAAATGGAAGAAAGAAGAAAAAGAGTGCCGATTGTGCCATCGAAAGGTGGGGAGAGGAGCTGTCTGTGGAATGACAGACACACGGCTATGGCAACAGCCCGGTTCATTTCCTTCAAGGGATGCCGTTGGACCAAAAAGGTCTCATCCGCCGTTAGAGTGGCATTTCCTCCAACTCATGGGCTACCCCGAGCCCCAACTCCAAGTTAGCTCATACGCTAAGGCAAGCTCCGCGCCTCAGCTTAATTTTGTTAATAAAGTAGATAAGGCAACAGCGGTCAGTGGACACTCATTGGACCTTGTTTTTTTTTTTGTGATAAGGATTCTTACCTGGTACAGGAGGTGCTTGTTAATGATGTATGTTGTATCTCGCCTGTGCACATGTTGGTGACTTTTATAATTCCCCTTAAGAAAGAAAGGAGTCGTAAGGAAATGATAGCGTTTAGGAGGAAAACTGACTTCATACCAGAAGAACTGATTGCCAGAGTGTCTCAGAAAATTTCAAATGAGAAATGCAATATCTGTGACCATAATGTACGGATTGGTAAATGCGC
>LQNS02278078.1:12803778-12821665 GCA_001587735.2 Parhyale hawaiensis | reverse complement strand
CGCAGCCCACCGACCCATGACGGGTTTCTTGCGCTAGCTCCCTTGCCTCCCCAGCACCACTCTTTCTTCTATTTTTACCCCGTCCTCTCTTCAACCTTCTTCCTTTGCGGTCTTGCAAGCGCCCTGCTGGAAGACGCTGCAGGAGGTTCGTGGTATACTCTTGCGCATGACCGACGCATCATTCGATTAAGTACCTAACTATCTGCTGAGAAAACTACAGAATGTCATGAACAGAGCTGCCAGATTGGTCAGGGGTCTGCCTCGTCGAGAGAGAGTGACACCAGCATTGATTGATTTACATTGGCTGCCGGTAAAGGCACGAATTGTGTACAAGATATGTCTTATGACTTACCAAGCTTTATAATTCAGGAAACCAATGTACATTAACGACTTATTGAAGAGCTTCCAACTTGACACTTTGATGACTTTGAGACATAGTGCGGATCGTCATAGACTAGAGTGAGCCGAGATACAATTTGGATATCGGCTTTAGAGCTTTTGCGACGAGTGCACCAAGACTTTATAATAAACTACCTGAACACATAAAAAGCATCGATAATCTGCAGAATTTTAAAAGGAAATTGAAATCTCACTTATTCGCCGAATGTTACAACATGGATGAGAAGTGCATCACACAAGATTATAGATGCTGACTGACCTGTATGAGGGAGGCTCTGAGAGCGCTGCATCGGCAGCGGTGCGGGGCCTTGAAAACTACTCACAAGTAACAAGTAACGAACAAAGAGGCATCCGGTAGCCAAACAATGGGGGCGGCCTGATGACACGCAGGCCACGCTGAAAACTCGATTGGAGTGACGATTTGATACCTTGACCTCGATTTAGCTGTTTTTTTTTTTCTTTTGTTCAGTAATTAGGAAGCTAGATTATATAAGCGTTAAAGATATGCCGGTATCTTTTTCGAATCATTCCTGTCAGATAGCAAATAAAGCATATAATGCATATTTCGCCTAAAATTCGTATAGTTATCACTTTAAAATTAGGAAAATGAATTTGAATCGTACCATATCTCCAATGAAGTCGCTATTTTTAGACACAGATGTACGCAATGGCTGTTCCTGTAATAAAAAGAACTGTTAGGGCACAGCTTGCCTTAGATAATTCTGCTGTTGCTGTTTGTCACTCGTAGACGTCAGTGGCAAAGCGCATCACTAAACGTAGCTATGTGCGATGTGTCCTGCTGTGGCTGACCAGCCTACTGTGTACACGAAATGTAGGTTAGAGGGCACACGGCCGGGATTCTGCGCAGTTCTCGTCTCTCCGCCATGCTACCGAGCTCCTAGAAGTTGCTTCTTTCGCCATACCAGTCAAGACGGTCCCACGCAAGTGCATCCCAATCCCCCGGGTCAGTGGCACAGATCCCGAGTGAAACTTTGTATGCCTTTGAAAATTTTTTTGGGTCTACCTGACTCGATTTACCTTCTAGTCCAGGCTCTGGGGGGGGGGGGGTGTCTGTGTACATTTCTCTTTTACAGCTCTGCCATTTATTTTCCTATTCCATATGAGGACATTAAAAAAAAAGTTGGGTAGAACTTTTGCACCATGGTATATTTTTGAGGGAGGCCTGGGAGGGAGGAGAGGGGGCTTAAAATTAGCCATTGTGGACCGATTGTTCTGAAACTCTTAGAATAGCTTTTTTTAACACATTTTGCTTCTACAACTCTTTTGACTTAGGCCTTAGTTTTTGAGATGATGGAAAATCTATAATATATATATATATATATGTATTTCTGAAATTTGAAAAGAATAGAACTCAATGAGTTTTCATGTAAAAAAAATGACAGTTTTGGAATCCTTGAAACATTCCGAACAAATGTATACACCCGGAGTTTCCATTTCTGCTGTCATAATATTTTTTTATCACATCTCAAAACGAAATCATTTGTTTTTCCCTATGTTTTAGCTAGCAATCGCAACGAAATCAAAAATGGAGAATCCAACTGCATAGTTTTGTTTGAAATGTTTCAAGGATTGCTAAACTGTCATATTTTTTTAGCATGAAAACTCATTGAGTTTTATTCTTTTGAAATACACATACATATATATTTTCTATTTTCTCAAAAGCTAAGGCCTAAATCAAAAGAGTTGTACTAGCAAAATGTGTTTTTTTTAAATACATATTCTGAGAAAGTTTCAGAACAATCGGTCCGAATTGATCATTTTAAGCCCCTCTCCATCCCCCCCCCCATGCCTCCCTAAAAATGTGTACCAGATGCAAGAAGTTCTACCGAACTTTTTTTTAATGTCCTCATGTAGTATAGGGAAATACATGACTGAAATGTAAAAGAGAAATGTACACAGAACCCCCCCCCCTCCCCAGACCTGGATTATTCCACCAACTTATCATAGGGCAGCCTATTAGTTTAATTAAGGCGTGTGTTAGGCATCCATACAAGATGGCCAGCCTACCTGACTTCAGCTTTTCTGAGGAAGGTGTTGATGCTTCTGAACTAGGCGTAAAAAATGGCCTCTATATCAAAGATCCAGACGCGCCAGATGGTCTTTAGTAGCTGTCCCAGGAAGTTCAGATGACATCGGTTGAGCCATCTGGCGTGGCGCTTGTAACAGCAGCTCAAGTCTCACAAGCGCGCAGTAAAGCAGGCAGAACAAACGCCACGTACACCATCTGCTTTGTGGAAATTTTCATTCCTTTTTCACACAGTTTCCCGTTGTCGACAAAATGCTGAACTTGCTCTGGCAAGGACCTAGTCAATTTCATCATCAATTAATATTCGCTGGTTTGACAAGTGTGCTCCCAAAGCATGTGGACCTATTGACTACCCTAAGCGGTTTCCCACATCATTTAACCCGCCGACTCCACATGCAACCTCCGGGGCGCCAGCAGGTGCATCACCTCAGTCTTTCACTTGCTAATTCTGAACCCAAAGTTGTAACAGCTTTAGCTGTTATAGGTAGCCGAGCGGAGGGCCATACTCTGCTGCAGGTGGGCCGCTATGCAGCAATTGACCGAGAGCAAAAAAGCGAGCTGAGCTGTTTTCCACCCTTGCCAGCGTTGCTAGGAAAATATTAGCTAGCATTAAAACTTACTCGCAAAATCTACTTTTCCCTTAACTTTTATGCAGTATGCAGCTATTGTGTTACTAAATGAACTCTTCATGGCTTCTAGTTCCATATCTTTAATAACTTGCACTTACAGTGGCGAAATGCATTGTCCCTAGAAAAAAAGGTCGGTAGCCGCTTACTGTAAAATTTTGTCACGAACGGAGCTTCTAAGTCTCTAGATTTAGTGACTTTGTCGCTAATTTAGCAACAGTGATGTAGACTACTGCCTCCATATGTATAATTAAAGAGTACGCCATCAGTCTAATGGCTGATTTTGAAGTTTATCTTGTTATCATTGATGGAAGCATCCAACATCATAGCTAACAATATGGGAGAGTGTAGGTGAGAGAACAAACATCTACTGAATTATATTTTGTTTCAAAACGCCACGAATTAATCTGTGTAAATCGCTTCATCGCATGTCAAGATCTTTTTATTCATTCCCGAAGAAATATAAAGCTCACATAAGTGACAGTTGGTACCCTGACTAAGTACATTAAGTAACCAAATTTCACTTGAATCATGCAATAGCCTAAAAGTAGTGACAGTTTCTGTATTGTGAACCAATTTAACCGTAAATCGCTTTATTGCAGGTTTTCGAAACTATCCAGAAAACGACGCTGGACAACTGCTGAACAGGAGCGAACTGTTGCAGGCCTTGCATATGCAGAAGACTTATCTATCATGGATTGAGCCAAGGAGCTAGGGAGAGATCGAAAAACTTTGTCTTCATACGCGGAGAGCCCCAACACCAAATTATGGAAAAGATAAGAACCTCGTTCTGTACAAAACCTACGCAGAAAAGTCAGCAAACATTCAAATAGCACTTGCGGTCCCATATTAGACAATGCTGCTCTGTCCAGGCAAACGCGATGCAATGTTGTGAATGAATTGGCGAGTAACATTGAGCCTGTCGCCAGGACTCCGATGACTGTTTAGTTATATGGACTCGGAGCGAAACACTCATTTCTTGAGCACAAAATAGAGGAAAATAAACTTCTAAAATGTTCTCTTCACGGATGAGGTCCGGAAGGATGGGCCAAAGTGTGGAGTCCTCTTGGAACTTTTATTCCGTATCGATTGCGACGCCGACAAGCAATTTGAGATGTAATGTTTTAGGGCAGTATCATAGGTGACGAGCTTATCGGGCCTCTCCAAGTGACCGAGGGTGTCAAACTCACATAGCTTTTCTAAATAACCATTTGTCAGCATATGGCTCGATGACCTACCATTGTCACGTCGCCGTGAAATGATTTTCATGCAAGACAATGCTCCATTCCATTCCGCGAAGCTACCACTTCATTCCTTGGAATTCTGGGCATCAGAAGAGAGTGACTTATGACTTGGCCAGTTTTCTCTCTGCCCTAAATCCCATTGAAATGCTTTGGTCAATCTTGAAAATGGGAGTTTAAGATTTACACCGAATAACAATCTCTGGATGAAAATTAGTGATGTTGCTGGTATCATATCGTCATCTCAAGTTCACCGACAGACTTTTTCATTAGACAAAAGACTGTTCAAAATAATTTCAAAGAATGTAGGTCATATAGACGTATAACGTGCATCTCTAGCGCTTAACTATTAAATTAATGCTGTATGTTTTGTTAATATTGTTATACACTTACGGTGTTGAAACACTTTTATTTCTCTCATTGTACATATTCAGCGACTTACAATAAAGTGATTGACACTTAACATTGATTCAAAATACAGCACAACTCATAACTTTTAAAGTATTGCATGAATTGAGGAAAAATTTGGTTAGTTACATACCTATAGTTGTATTTTTTCAGGGAACCAGCTTTCGCTTGTGTGACATTTGTAACATTACTACTGCAGAAATTAGCAAAGTCTCTACCTACAATACGCTATTTATATTACACAGTTTTGACTCGCTGCCAATATGCTCATTGAATATAGCTATTTTGCAACGTCCGGACCTTCCATTCTACCGTGTGCTCATTTTATCAACTTCTACAGTTTTCTTAATTCAGAGGTCTAATTTCTACATATTTCTCCTATGCAGGAACGAAGGCAGGTACAAAATATATAAATATTACATATGTGGATACAGAAATACGCATGGGTCTCTTTAAGGTATTTTTATGGTACAAATAGTATGGATAAAACGGCTTAGCGGTGTATATGTTCTCCTGCTTTGGTCAGTTGCTCCTGCAGCTTTTTCTTCATTGAAACTAAAGCTTAGAGCAATATTAAATTGATCTGGACGATAGGTCTCCTAACTGTAAATCCCTGCATGTTCATTCAGTGGCAATGCTCCTGCAACAATTTACAAAGTACCTAATAAACTGCTAGCAAAACTTTCCTTCGCAAGATTACACTTTTTGTCCTCACCACTTAGAGTTGACAGAATTGAACCAACTGTTGCCTTCAGTCTCAGATGGTGCCTGGAGTATGTCGCAGCTGGTGCGCGGCAGTTCGGATAATTGCGCCTCTCAGCACTAATTTGATATCTCCCATCTGTGTTCCTTAATTCTTATGACATTGCCGTGTTGTTTCCGTAGTTTTCTTGATATGTAACTTTTATTTTAGTAAGACTTCTCAGTTTCCAATAGTTGTAGCACAGTTTAATTTTTCTCATGTCACATATTAGCAACGGTATTGACAGTATGCCGTCAACACACTTCAAAAATTTTGGCCGATAAAAACGTAAATAACTTCTGTCGTTTTGAATGTCACTCTGTTTCGTATTTATATTTCTTTTAAACTGTGCCTGATGCGCTCGGTTTTTTGGTGTTTTATGGACTGTGCGCTACGTGCTTCAAGCGTTGTTGGTGGATGACATTAATTGCAACACTTGACCCATACCCGGCGTAGCACAATTTCCAAGGGAAAACAATTATTTTAGTCGCCCAGTACAAAGTTAGCCTTTTACCGTCTACGATACAAAGCACATTTTCGTACGGATAACACAATATGAAAGTGAAACTTTATAAATTCCGGCAGACCAGTAATGTTTCCGTGTAATTATAGCAGTTGCTACAAAAAATAGATCCTGTCCGATGCAGTCGGTCGTCACTGACCTTCATTTAGCAGTGCAGCGAAATGAACACCAAACCGACGAACCACAGTCAGGCGTCTCGTAGGAATAACATTTGAAAGGTGTGGATTAGCTGACAATAGGGAGCTCATTGTTGAGGAGAGGATGGCTAGGCAACAGTACCGTGTGCGCTTCCGCAATATGTTTACGGAGCCCAGTCAAGGTCTAGGACTTGGATCACTGTCATAAGTTTGCCGTATGAGATTTTGCTATGATGCAGGCCGTGGGTTTCCGGGATGACTCTAGCTTTAGATGCTCTGACTCATTTCAGTTCTCACTCGGAAATATCTCCCTCAAGTCACTCCACCTTGTTCAGGGCGGTACGTTCATTTATGCAGTGTCTGCGAAAAGTATTCGTACTCTGATGTCAGCACTACATACAGTTATTACGGCTGATGCACACTAACGCAACAATTGCCGCCTCACTCAACTTTTCACTTGGGCAATCACGTTGTCTTGGCTAATACTATGCGTCACTGCAACTTTAAACTAACTGAAAAGTAAGACGTATTCTCAACGTTTGACTGTTGCCGTTTACCACAGCCTACAAACTGCCCGAAGAGACTTATATTTTAGGCATTCCTTTAGTGGCACAACAGTGTACAAGCCGAAGCCTTGTTCGCAGCAACGTACCGTAATCAGGTGTGGAATTGTGCGATGGTGCAACTTTTGCGTAGGTGTGCATCCGCCCTTACTATACTTCAGCCTAGTCATACCCGGATCATAAAACTCGCAGGTACTTCAGCGATATGATGCGAATAGCAACGCACAGCTTCAGATTTGTTTACAATAAAAGGAATTAAAACAGTGAAAAAATGCAAGCAAAAAACTTCATATAGATATGTATTTTCCATTTAATTATATGGTCATTTCACGCACAATCAATTTCAAATAATTAAAATACAATGAAATTTAGCTCTAGATATCTTCTAGCTTGTGTTGCAGTACCTTCGTGGGTGTAAAACATTATAAACCATTCTGGAATATTCTTAAAACTCATCTTTGGGAGCGCACAAGCTTATATATAGTTGGTCATTACCAAATGTGATATCATATCGAAGCGTAAAGAAATGTCTCCTAATATGAGAAATCTCCTTGTAAGCAAGCTTGAAGCTGGAATAAACCACACGAAAATATCTGACCATATGGATGTGCCAAAATCGATGATTCAATTAATTATAAGTTTATGCAAAGTATCTCCTTCTCCAAATCACCAAAAACGTCTGCAAAATAAAATCCTCCTTGAACAGACCACTCCGGAAGATCGTCAGAGAGGTGATAGTTAAGAAGGAAACACTTGCGATGGCACTTTGCAGAAGAAGGCGTCGATGTTAGAGTGCAGTGTTCAATATTCTGCACGATGCACAAACACCGCTGCTGAAAAAATGTCTATTGAAAAACTCTATTAAAATTCATCAGGGAGCAGGTAAATAAAGACAACGAATTTTGAAGCTATGTTTTGTGGTCATAGGAAAGGAAAATAAAGATGTTTTGCGATGTATATTTGAAGGAAACGTAGAGAAACTAGCTTTCCGTGCAACACCGTTCCAAAAGTTCAAAAGTAAGATAAGGTGTAAACTATGGTGGATGCACAGTGCGTACAATGTTATATAGGTTTGCTTCTCTGCGACTGATGTAGGTAGGTTTCGTCGTACTGGAGGCACTATGAGAAAAGTTTATTATAGGCTCCAAGACTTTAGAGGAAATCTCGAAAAAGATGCTCAAAATTTTAAACTTAGACGAAAAAAACGATTCCAACATCACAACGACTGGAAGGATATTGCTAAAGCAGGCAGAAATAAGGCAAACATTAACGTATTAGAATGGCCTTCGAAATCGCCTAGCCCCAATCTAATTGAAAATTTCTGGCAAGACATCCAATAATATCGATCAGCTAGAAACGATCTACAAAGAAATTAAACAAAAATTTCACAAGATGTTGTATTTGTATGCATATCATTAAACAATGCACGAAGCGTTTGGAGAATCTAATTAAGCAGAAAAAGTACACAATTGAACAGTTATGAAAATCCGTTCTGTATGAGTACTTTTTAACTTTGAGGAGTTTAACGGATTTTGGCAACCTTGACCTGGTCACCAAGCTCGTGGTACCCTGAACACAACGAACAACTCGTGAAGGCACTCCGACCGTTCCCCGGCCCAACCACCGCAGGCTGCCCTCACAGCAGAAAGATACTGTTTTACCTCCGCTGCAGCAGACTTACTGGAGCCGTGCCCTCCAAACGCCACCACCTCTACGACACACCAACACACGCCTAAATGTCATCGACCTTGAAGCCTACGCAGACTGCCTCAAGAACTTCCAACCGACGCTGGAAAACTCGAAAAAAACGCTCAAGATAATTGCCTACACAACCACCATGGATTGCATCACACTCTGCAATGGCCGGCGCCTATCCATGATGCCACATCAGAGGGCTTCCCCCTAGAACAGCGGGGAAAACCTCAAAACCAACAAATTTCATATTTTTCCAGTATTGCTTGTGCTTTCTTCAAAGTTTTGCATACAAATCTTAAGTTTTGCAAGCCTTATAGTGTTGGAAGTATGAACAAGTTTCAGTAAAATATCATGACTAGTTTTTTGAGGTATATAAAAAAATGCAACTTAATATCGGGGTGCGGATACTAAACTCTTCGCATCAGCGATGTCTGGCCTACTGCTCATCCGAGCTGCACCTGTTGAAAGCAATTATTACTCTTCTTAGAAAGTAAATGGATTCACTGTCTTCCAATAAACAAGCATCACATTTATAAAATAATGTCTTTGTCGATTTAAACTTCATGTTCTTTAGCCAGCAGGATACAATTTTTTTTTTATTTAACGCCACCCATCTGCTATACTGTTAGGATCCTATTAACGTTCGTGCCACAGTGTTTGGTAATATACAAATCTGTGTAAGATCGACAACTTGTTTCAACTAGACGCACCAAACAAAATTTCGGTCTCTCGTAGGAATATCGTTGTTTGAGACGTCCTCTGTATACTGGATGCAGAGCTTTACAGAGCTAACTCCGATAGCCCGTTGCATCATTAAGGCCGCTGCAGACGATAGCCTTATGGCCCTAAAAATGAAAGTCTTGACTAATGTCTTGCCTCGGTAGTGCGCGTCTCCACCATGCGCACAATAGAGTGGAATGCGTCAGCTGCACCTGAAGCTTCTTCACAATAAATTGAACATTCGATAAATAATGTGAATTAAGAGTAATATTATTACTAATAAAACAAAAGAAAGATAATAGTGTATTAAGAGCAATATTAAGAGTAATATTATTAATAATAAAACAAAAGAAAGATAATAGTGTATGGAAGTCACTATTACATTGGGTACCTTACCCTCGCCTAGAAGTGCCTTTGGCCCGATTTTCGCACATTTTTGGCCCTACTGTCGGAAAACCCGAACTATTTTCGGGTAAGTTGGTATAGAATCCTTCATAACTTCGGGTAGGTTAGGGGAGGGCAGGTCTGGTTTTTCTAACCACCTATTTTTTCAATTTCGGGTACGTAATTTTTTGTACATGGTGAGTAGGAGTTAGGTGCAATTACATTTTATAAAAAAAAAACAATATTCAGTCATAGAGAACGGGACACCACGTGACCTCGACAGTTGCCAAGTATCGCCACACAAATTTTAAGAAGGCGACTCAAATTCTGTATACTTCAGTAAAAAAAAGTTTGAATATTAATTAAAATACGGTTGCGATCACAACAATTATTAGTGCATACATTTTCAAGACTTGGTGATCGTGAAACTCGTAATATCAGCAAGAATACGGAGATACGATCAACCCGAAGACTCAGTTTCTTCGTCAAAAGTAAAACATGCTGGATCGGTGTCCTGCGACCGATGCCTCTCGAAGTGACCGTCATATGTCACGAGATTTCTTTCATATGCAGCGACAACACAGGACGTCCTGTCAAAAGGACTAACTTCTGCAGCGGGCCTTAGACTGAAAGCCTGAGCATTTCTGAACGTCAGCAAGCAGGCAAAAGAGGAAAGTCAGAGTAATAAAATCTACCCATGTCTGATACAGAAAGAGATATAAATGGCAATATACGTATTTGAGGACTTCATCAAATTTGCAAAACGTAACAGTCTTATGTAGGTATTTTTAATCGCATAAGCTGATGTTTTGAAATCGTTTGGTCGGTTTTTCTTGTTTTCCTTTTGATTCTCACACATGATCGCTGGTATACCAATCACTACATATTAAACTGGGCACCTAGCGTACGCCAGTTAAAGTTCTTTTTTTCATTTGCAAAATTTGTTTGTTATAATTAGCACCTCTTCTCCACTTCCTTCATACTTTCTTGAACTTACCAGCACCAGCATAGTTCACGAATGACGTTTCAGACAATGTCCTTGTTACGATAAAAACGTTTTATTTGATGCCTATAAGGTTGCCTGTGAGCTCTTTGTAACGTCTTCCTTCATCATTTTCACCTTACCTAGCACCGGATAGTGAGTAAGCTGCAGACAAGCTCCCGCACTGTATAGTTGTCGACTCTTCTACTGTGCATGCATTGAACCGCCGAATAAATAAAAACTCACAAATGATACTAACCTTTTCTATGGAGTTTTATTCCGATTGTAACGTAGCACATGAAGCTGAAACTTATAAAATTTTTTTTTATACTCAATTCTTTTCTTTTTCTGTTGTGCTCGAGATGCATGGTTCATAGTTACTGTAGGTTAGGCAAGCGAGATGACCTATCGGTACAATTTGTTATTTCATGATAAATCTAACTGTACGTATGTCAATTTAAACTTTTTCTATGTTAACGCCCTTACGCAAAAGAGAAAAAAAGCATACAAATGTGTAAATATCATATAAACAAACAATATTTGAAGATGTTCCTATTCTGCAAATCAGCTATTTCCTGTTTATTTTACGTGTGTGATCAGCGCCACTGAGGCCTGTATTAGAAGACTACAGATTGCATTCCTAGTAATTGCATATACTGAACTTTTATTGGCCTGGTAGGTGTGATGATACCAGCGGCAATCAGTTTGCAGTCAGTCATGAACCAACAAGACTACGGATACCATAAAATACTCGGTAAATCTTAACTAGTTTTTGGCACTTACGCCTTTCCGAGACACTCAGTCACCTTATTTGGTCACTTCATCGACCTCATTTTCCAAACTTTAACTGGATGGGCATCGTTACCCTGCAAAGCTGTTGCCTGTCTGAGTGTGGCAAGAATATTTGACGAAGTACCACGTACGGTGTCTTGCTGTACATGTACAGTGAAGAGCTGCACTCGGATTTATTTAATGAGGTTTAATGTGCATAAAGTGGGTATCAAAAAAGTATGCTGCTGAAAATGACGTGAAGGAGTTAGTTTAAACTTATTTATTTCTCCACTGGGTGAAGGTATTCAGCACTTTGTGCCGTTCTAGCCTAATAAATAAATAAAAAAAGAAATGAAAGGCTACTGAAGCGTAAAACATTAATGAAGTTCCCCAGCTCTAATACCGGTGAAAAAAGGATCTAGGATTTTTTCAGCTTCCGCAGGATCAAATTTTGAAAGAGCATTGGCTTAAGGCTTGTAAAAGAGTAAATGAATTCAATCCGGCTCAGGCCGGCATTCGTCAGAAGCACTTCTTGGAGTCTAATTCGTCGTTCTGAAACTGGAATAAATCGAGTGAATTTTATCACAAGTAATATTGCATTCTGGAGCTGGAATCATACGAGTGAATATCTTAATTCTTTCTGTTCTCAATTTACATCAATGATCTCGATCTTAACATCCGTAGTAAAATCAGTAAATTTGCGGATGACACTAAACTATGTCATCCTGCCACGAAAAGAGCCGAGCTCCAACAAGACCTTNGGGTTTCCTGTAAATTCCAGTGGTCAGTGTTGAGTCTTGGTTAGTTATTAAAACATCGAGAAAGGCTAAAGAATTGTTTGATTGATTTTCGGCAGTGAATTTGATATTTGGATGTTTGCTATTCAAACATTGCAGAAAGAGATCAGAATCGGTTTGATTGTTGAATATGAGAAAGGGATCATCTATATAACGGTTTTATGGATATTTCTCTTCCAGGAAAAATAGAAATCAGTTACCAAAATGCTAGACTGTTACTTTCACTACAATAAAGGTATTATTACGAACTCTGAGGCAAAAAATTCAAGTTAGGCCTGCTTTGACATAGTTTATAACAGTAGTAAATTTTGTACTATGTTCGGGTTAGTTATACAATAGAAACTTAGATGTAACGAGTAACGAAGTAACGGTCGTTACAGTAACGAGTAACGGTAACGCCCCGCACAATTTTGTGGCAGTAACGAGTAACGGTAACGCCCCGGTAATTTCATTGAAGTAACGAGTAACGGTAACGACCACCGATATCATGTAACGGTGCCCATCACTGGTAACGCCCTTACGCAGAAGAGAAAAAAAGCAAACAAATGTGTAAATATTATATAAACAAACAACATTTGAAGATGTTCCTATTCTGCAAATCAGCTATTTCCTGTTTATTTTACGTGTATGATGAGCGCCACTGAGGCCTGTATTAGAAGACTACAGATTGCATTCCTAGTAATTGCATATACTGAACTTTTACTAGTCTGGTAGGTGTGATGATACCAACGGCAATCAGTTTGCAGTCAGTCATGAACCAACAAGACTACGGATTCCATAAAGTACTCGGTAAATCTTAACAAGTTTTTGGCACTTACGCCTTTCCGAGACACTCAGTCACCGTATTTGGTCACTTCATCGACCTCATTTTCCAAACTTAAACTGGATGGGCATCGTAACCCTGCAAAGCTGTTGCCTGTCTGAGTGTGGCAAGAATATTTGACGAAGCACCACGTACGGTGCTTTGCTGTACATGTACAGTGAAGAGCTAACACTCGGATTTATTTAATGAGGTTTAATGTGCATAAAGTGGCTATCAGAAAACTATGCTGCTGAAAATGACGTGAAGGAGTTAGTCTAAACTTATTTATTTCTCCACTGGGTTAAGGTATTCAGCACTTTGTGCCGTTCTAGCCTAATAAATAAATAAAAAAGAAATGAAAGGACACTGAAGCGTAAAACATTAATGAAGTTCCCCAGCTCTAATACCGGTGAAAAAAGGATCTAGGAATTTTTCAGCTTCCGAAGGATAAAATTTTGAAATAGCATTGGCTTAAGGCTTGTAAAAGAGTAAATGAATTCAATCCGGCTAAGACCAACATGCGTCAGAAGCACTTCTCTTGGAGTCTAATTCGTCGTCTTGAAATTGGAAGAAATCAAATCAATTTGATCACAAGTAATATTGCATTCTGGAGCTGGAATCATACGAGTGAATATCTTCATTCTTTCTATTTATTTTTGTCTTCTTCCAGTGACCTACAATGTTCTCTAATTTGAAACCACTGCAACAAAAATTGGCTCAGAGGAGAATGGTAGATCCATGATTTTTCCTATGATGCTGTAGTTATTACGGTTAACAGAGGATAACTGAATCTATAAACGACGGCACAGCTTAGGTCTACATTTTACAAACAAATGGTCCAACCGGGTGCGTACCTGTTACGGAAAAACAACGTAAATACTCATTACATACTAGTGGACCCGTGCGTGAAAAAATTCACGCAATAATCGATATGTTTGCCTAATGCCGATCAAGGCCGGTGCGGAATCTCCTCGTCTCTTACTTGCTTCTTAATTTTCTTCATTGATGCATTGTCGTGCTCTCATCCTTAGGCAGAAGCAGGAAGCAAAGAATGCAAAGGGAGGACTCAATAGGACTAAAATAAAACGTAGCGGTGATCGCACGCAGCAAATTTACATCGCATCGACGAGTAGAAGTATTTGAGTGTGGGACCTCAGGCCTTCTTATGTTGTTTTCTTGAACATATCACAGTATTTTTTCGATTTATTTCATTCAACCTCCTGCTCATGACTGGCCAGCTACTTGAGCTGCAAAATATCGTAAAATGTTGTCGCCAAGTACGGAAAGTTCGAGCAATGGCTAACTGTTACTGTGGTTTCTCTCGCGTACAGAATTGGCTATATTGCTGCTTATATTTGTTGGTAAAGAATAAATATATTCGGTGAAGAACACTGTGAACTAAATATAAAGTGTAAATAAGGCTTCAATCAAGAAAATATAAGTTAAATCAGGTCGCCGAAAGGGTAAAAATTCGGCACTAGTGCTGTGGAAGTGTCCACCAGCATGCACTGCAATTTTCTATAGATAATAGCTAACTTAGTAAAGATTATCATAATATATTTATACACTAGAGATCAGTTTGGCAATTTAAGGTGATTTTTCTGGTTAAATTAGTGAAAATACTCCTAGGCTGCTCAGCCATAGATTCGTCGATGATGACGTCACTTTTTTGTGCTAATTTCTCGTGAGTCCTCCCGTTACGCTCTTTGCTTCCTGGGCAGAAGTAGCATCTTGAGTAAAACACTCAACAAACTTGAACAAAATGGCAGCTCATGTACAATGTGTTCGCTCCATAGCAATGATACCGTTAATACCGTCTTTCCACCTCAAATATCTGTTTCATTTGAAGTGCTCTAATTTTGACCCATGAAAAGAAAACTGCTTTGTCAGAGAAAAATAGTAAGCTAGAAAAAATAATTGTCTACTGCCCGTGAAACATTATATTTCGTCGGTTTCGTTGACAATTGCATCAAAGTAGGAAGAATAGCTCATGCAACAACATCATCTGTGGGAAGAAACTACGAATCAAGAAGCATGAGAGTGCCAATGGAAGCTTCAGTTATCTTCAGTGCTACGATTTCAACTTCGGCAATGCAAGAAGTACATTCAGACATAAGGTCACCCTTTACTTTGCCGTAGATTCGATGTATGGAGAAGCTAATACTCGTACAAATCAGACTAAGCCTGCGATGTCTTCATTGTTGGAATTTCAACTGTCCTGCTTAATATACGTTTGCCATCTTCTGCAACCCGGCAGATTTTCTGCCTATCAATTTCAATGAAGCTTCTGAGGACGACCAGAGCCTCCAACCTGGGCTAAATTCCGCCTATCTGTTTTTTTAAAGCGTGACACCAATCACGTGTGTATATAGGATACGACTGCTAGGTGTCTATATCCTCTCGCATTATTGCTTTTCACCCTTGAAAACGTTTTGCGTTGAGCAACACAAGAGCTTGGGTCAATAATAACTAAGGCCTTGAAGATGGTCCAAGACGTCCAATCTTCCACGAAATAAAGCGTGACAGAAAATGGACAAACAGATAAATACACACCGGTCTTTATTATATAGTAGATTACGATAATTTGGCCAACAGTATCACATTGATCATTGCCTTTTCTGAACTAACTGTGGTATTCATTATTCATATTTGAATTATGGTCGATAATTGCAACTCTTCGACTATGCTATGATCAAATAACCATGTCACGGCTCCACTCCAACGTACGTCCGCCGCGTGCGGCAGTGCGCTAACCTGCTACGTATTATCATCCATGACCCTCATGTAACCTAGAGGCGGATGGTATCGTGCACGGAGTGTCTGATAAGGGCAATGTGCTGTGAAACTTGATCAAAATCACTATTTTACGCTCCTGACGAGGGGTTATGGAAATATAGTTGTTTTATGTATAAAACGGAAATCCAAGGCGACACGTACATAATGTTATCCCGAGGTGTAAAGCACATCTAGAACATTCACTTTAATTATTACTTGAGCAATGTACAAACTGTTATGCTACAGAACTCATACTGATCACTTGTTATATATGTTGCCCAAAAGACCGGACCAAGTCGGACAAACTTCATTACCATAGTTGAAGTTTGCAGCTACGAGAGTGTTCTTCTCAACAGTAGAGCATCTCTATCGTATCACATCCAAGACAGCGGCTATGTGCAACATTGGACCTCCCTTGGTACTATTCCGTCTCGGGATTTAATCAAGATCTGTCAGTTGTTGAAGTAATCCTATTGCTTACTTGGAGACTGACTCTCGTGACGCGAGTTCCTCGCAAGTTTTGAAGATTAATTAGCGACCCTCAATGGAAATCTCAGGCTGAGGAGCATCAGCGTTGCTTCGGTGCTTTGTGTTGCAGAAAAGCTGCGCTGGACAGTATAGATTGTATGGGGATCATGTGTTCTTTGGAAGTGGTTATACTGCCTGATCAGATGGCTCAGGAGCTGTGACCAGGTCGTGTATTAATAAGGTCCCTAACTACCGCAGCGAGTAAGATCCATTTCACCATCTTCACCCGTACTTTCTCATTGGAGTATCCAGTCGCGAAGACTATGCAGTTGAACATATAATTTAAAAAGTGCGTACTTACTTCTCCAGCTATAGTTTGTCAGTCAGTCGCGTGCTAAGAATAAGCAACGTTGTCATCGCAGGAGTATTTTTCTGCTAACTTGCTAAAGGCATAAAACAGAACGACATGAAAGTCGTACAACGCGTACTTTCCTTTTTCCTTTCTTTTGGATTCTGCACAGACTTTTTACTTGCGATGGCTGCGCTGTGGCGGCTTAAGCTGCGTTGGTGATTGAATTCTGCACAAAAATCCTTTGGTCGACTTAGCCCATTTTATTGTGAGCTCGCTGTCAATACGCGTACTGCCTGCCGCACGATCTGAAGAATCTCTTGGAAAATTCTGATTGTGATATTTCTGAAGGGATTTTATTTAGATCCCCTTACTGTTGACAAAGGTTTCTTTAGCACCTCACTGAAGTAGCAAATGTTATAAGGAAAATAAGAAGTATACAGGGTGGGAAAATCTTGTGATGCAGCAATAAAAAAAAAAAAAAAATACAGTAAACGTCACCTTAATCGCATGGATATCACGAAGTTCTTCCGAGCGTCCTGGTTCGCAAACAAATTGGACTTTAAAGACGAGCACACGGTACAGTGTATACTACTTATTCTACTTCTCAAACTACAGCATAGCTCTCGTTACGTGTGAAATTTGCTCTTCTGCGAATAGAGAATTGTATTACCACCGATTAACTTTATATGAGAAAATTCGCTCCTACGCAATCTACAAGTTGTGCGCGGGATGCAGTGCCATAAATTCATATAGAATGTCGTAAAATGCCATCGCTATTGGGTCCAGTTGTACTTTAGTTTAGTATTGTTAAGAAAAACTGTCAGACTGGCCATCAAGGGGAATGTTAAAAGGGTCACGGACCATTACTTCTTTTATATAATGTCGATAAATTCGATATATGCCTATTCACTTTCTGCGAACTTTTTCAGGACCGTAGTCCTTGCATATTGCGAGAGCAAAGTGTGTTCAATTCCTGCCCTGTATATGTTATAGACGGTACATGCATTGCTGTAACTGCGCATATACTGTCACTTCCGCTATTTAAGATCATAAAAGCAGTGAAATGGAATATTCTGATTGGCTATTTCGTATTCTATGCGAGGGTTGTTGGTGTTTTCCTTGAATCTTATTCTGTGAAGCGACAGACAAGTCTAACAGACCCCGTGCAATTTCCGTGGTAGCAAAAGAACGATTCAGGTGCCAACTCATCTATCTATCTATATTATACTAAAAATCTGTGAACCGGTCTTGCTTGTTTATTTACTTGTTTATTTGTGTCTTGCTTGTTTACTTATGATCTTGTTTGACACAGTTTCTTCACTTTTAGATAGGGAATAAATTCCATGATCCTCTGCGGGTATGGTCTATAGCCTACTCTACCCTGGGGTATGGATTAGCTCTTTAATTCGATTGTATCTGTGATACGCACGTGGAACGTGCCCCTTGGTTGCAAGA
>LQNS02278078.1:12778666-12791085 GCA_001587735.2 Parhyale hawaiensis | reverse complement strand
GCACCCTTCAATCAATAGGCGACGTAAGCGAACGTGTGTTAATTTACTACCGAATAATACACAAATTGTGGTTTATTTGTACCTACTAGAAGACCCGCGCGTGAAAAAATTCACACAATAATCGATATTTTTTTATTAATATAGGCCGTTTCGGAATCTTCTCTTCTCTGACTTGCTTCATTGATCCTTTGTCGTGCTCTCAACCTTAACCTTATCCGTTACCAAGTTTTTTCAGCC
The DNA here is from genome assembly GCA_001587735.2 of Parhyale hawaiensis. Lineage (NCBI taxonomy): Eukaryota > Metazoa > Arthropoda > Malacostraca > Amphipoda > Hyalidae > Parhyale > Parhyale hawaiensis. The sequence goes on along the minus strand of LQNS02278078.1, from coordinate 12,790,848 downwards.
GCTTGAGCGTCATGGCGGTACAAATTTGTACCGCCCACTAAAAATGCTTATAACTTTATCAATATCAGAGTTTTTTCTTCATAGTCTCAAAAGTCATTTATTCAACTATTCTTTCGCTTATTTAATTAAAAAAAATAATGCCTCAGAATAGTTTTAATGTCAATTAATTTCGAATAAAAGAAAATATCTCCGGGTAGTACAGAGTGAATACTCCGGTAGCACATCTGCCGTAATTTTCATACTTTCACAAGCTGAACGTATAATCGCTTCTATTTTTTATTTCTAGCCGTGTTGCTGTCTTTTAGTGACATATTAAAATTTCTTTTTATATAGAANTCTACACGGAAATGTTATCATCTAATTTTCTGAAATATTTATATTTATCTATATTTTTGGTTGTACTGTGCGGGTATATTCGAATTTTATTGATAGTCATGTTCAATTGAGAAAAGTCACGGAATTTTGGGCGCTCAATATCACTAGGAGCAGAACTGTGAACGAAAAACGGTAGGGCGGTACAATTTTGTACTGCCCAGGAGCAGATAGGGTTAGGGCTTTTTTGCTCTGACTTGTCGTTTCTTCATTTTAAGCAGCTCTCATTCACCACCGTAACCTTTCTGCTTCAAGTCTTTCTTGACTGTATCGCATAGACGATTCACCTCTGTCCATGCGTTCGTAGCACGTCTTCGATCTTGAGACCGTAGTAGTCTCGCTCTACTTTTATACGTTCTCAATATGCCTTCTTGATTAGGCGTGCGTCGTCAATAGTGAGATGCAGAAAAAAAATCTCGAGTACAATACTGCAATAAACTTGAATGTAACTCCAGCCAGCTTGTATGCATGTCAGCGCTCCGTAGCCAAGGTACGGTCTTGCGAACTTAAATATCTGCTTCACTGAATATTTGAAATATTGGGTTATGAAACACAATTCGCAACTTCTGAGAACGACAGTGTGAAGGACAATATACGAGGTATGGAGCTGAAGGAGCACAGGTAATGGACAGAAATACATGGAATATCAAGATCTACTTCAGCTACACCCTTTGAACGGGAATAATACTACTGTAGAAGAAGAAGTGAAATACAGTAAGCTAGAAGAAATAGTTGTCTACCACCCGTGCAAAATCACCCCCTCCAAAGCGCTTCGTTGGCCATCTACTGAATTTAAACGTCGTGACCTGAGAGAAAAAAGTTATAAAATAGGACTCTAGAAGCTACATACATCGCGTTCCGATTTCAAGAAGTATTCCGAGCGAGCAGTGTCTTCAACTAAAGGGATAAGGATCAGGAGTCGGCCCGTCGCCATCTGCAACCTGGTTATCGATTTACAAAATCTTTAACCTGGCTTATTTTTCACTTATGTATTTCCTTCAAAGCGGACACGGAATAAATAAATACACGAGGCGTTTTATTATATAAGGATTCTGCATGCACTACAATAAGACGCCGGAAGCAAATTATTTGCTTGAAATCTATATTATAATTCTGCTTGAGTCTCCATCCGTACGTCCATCCTTGTTCTGTACGTGACGCTTTTCACTATTAGCTAGGGAAAACTTAACTTGTAAGAAGGTCTGATTTACGCTGGAACAAAGTTCAACCATACTAGTTGTTTTCTTTAGCGCTTCTTGGCTTTGGTTTCGTGAATCAACTGTAGAGGTGTACAACTTTAGCCTGGCCACCAACAATGATGAGCGCTTCATATTTTCGCCCGTCATAATTTTTGCGCGTCATATGTACCCGGATGATACGGGTCTCAGATGTCGAAAACGGAGCTTGGGTGTCTGGAATTTCCTCTGTCTCTTGCGTTTAGTAGCTCTTCTCATTCCAGCTTCCCAGTCGATGCACGAGTTCCTTTAAATTTCACCGGGTTGCAGGTATAATTACAATGCAGGTTTCCAGTCTACGAACCTCTTAATGTGGGAGATACAATAGTTCTCAAAGTCTTCTGGGTTCTTTATTTTATTTAACCCGAAGCTTTCGGACCATTAAACGCTGCCCGTCTTCTGAGGAACAAAATTTTTAAAACTTCAGCATCAGAGCTCAGAGAGTACTGAAGAGTCGTATCCTGGCTACAGGCTAAAAAAACTTTAAATATTCATCAGATGTTCGTTGCTCAATGTACTTTATTTGTCAGCTGCTTTATATATCTGATGTGGAGAATGCATCAGATCTCCTGCTATTTGCTGTTTGATGGTAAGTTCAGCTTCCATTGTTCAGCCTTGAAGCGTTGTAGTTATGGTTGATTGTTCTTTACATCGATCAAAAGCCTAAAGACTTTCAAAACTCTTTCAATATGAATATCACTGGGTGTCATCATATATGCTAAGATACTGTATACGTGAACTTGACATAGTAAGGAACCGTGCAAATATAGCCGCAAATTTCACTGCAGAAATTCTTTTGAATTTCTGCTCATTTTCATTCGTTTATGAGTTGCACCACTCGAGAAGAATTTTGCAAATTAGACAGCTCTGCCAGATTTAAGATAGGCAAACGGAAAAGAAATATCAAACACCAATCTGCATTGTTTTTCCTTAGCCGTCATCTAGGCCTTCGGGACTTCTGTCTTCTGTGTCCACTTTGCTTTCTTCCTATTTCATATTCCTTTTGATACTATATTCGTCTGTTTTCCCTCTTCTTTTTCAACTTACTGTTCCCATGCGCGTTGATCCAGTGCGAGAACACCTTTGGGCATGGGTTCCCCGTGACTATCGACCTACTATAATTATGTTCCTTCCTTTTTCTCTTTTTGAAAAGCTTAGTACTTATTTAGGGAGGCTTAAACTAACTTATACTACTACTACTACTACTACTACTACTACTACTACTACTACTACTACAAAAATGCTTTCAATAAATCGGTCAGTTCTGAACGCATTCACAGTAAGTAAAAAGGAAAATAATAAGAAAATTGAACAGATGCCATAGTTAAATGTATGATAAAAATCATAAAAACCGAAGTGAAAACTATTGAGAAAATGGATGCTAAACGCAAATTTGAGACATACAGTATAAAGTGTGAAATGAAAGATTGAAGAGCAGTATGAACTGAATGTAGACCTCTGAATCGAGAGGCCAAACAAAACATACACAAGAGGAAAGAAAACCCCAGGAACAAAATCCCTATCACCATTTAGGGCAGCCTCAGGGTTACTTCGGGGCAGTTTCGTATCGGTTCCTCGCCCAGAGGCAGGGTTAGAGCAGGGGCAGCGGCTTGAACACTTTTCGGAATCTGCAGCNTATCTCACGGAGCTGCTAATCAGCCGCTGCTGCAGGGTCGTGTACCCCCCCTTAAACGCGGACATAGCGCGCCTGAATAACGGCTGATATACCCCATGGGGCGACAGTTTCCAGCTTCTACGGCGGCCCTGGTTTTAGATAGGGATAGTGAATCCCGTGTGGTCACATGAGATGGCTGTATTATGATCAGAAAAAAATAAGTACCAATAGATACACGAAAGCCTTGCTTAATGGTATATTGTAGCTTCTTTGCATCATCTGTACGATTTACTTGGCGTTATTTTAGTCAATACGAGTAAGGGTAGACGGACTACGATACATCAGACATAGTTCGCCATGGGTTACGTGACGTGCTTTAGCTTAGATGGAGGGGCTTATGTTTGCATATCTGGATGAAGTCGAACTAAGAAAGATAGTAATAGCGTAGCTTAGGAATGGCACAGAATAGAAAATAAAGATATTCATTAACCGTGGAATTTCCACGAGTGCCATTAGTTATTAATAAATCTCCCACAGTCAGTAAAGAGTGTTCAAATATTTTGATGCTCTCGTTTACAAAACAAAAATTGCGAGAAAGGTTCCCTTTATGAAAGGCCTGAACTAAGTGATTTTTAAACAAGATTTGAGTAGAAAAAAATAAGAATATTCATATCAAATCACTTTTCTACCTGTAAAAACGTAGTTTAGCAAAACTGTCTGGTAAGTTATATTTCATTATTTTTTTACACTGTAGCATGTAACAGTTTGTAAGTTTGTAAAGTATTTTTCTAAGTTAAAAGCTGAGACGTCATGGCTGTGACGTGATACGTGTTTCACTGTGAAATTATAGTGTATTTCAAATATTTTTCGCTGCTCTATCGTCATTCGAGACAAGTAGAGTGTTTATATATGCAAATAATGCAGTTCTATGCTCAAATCATGATCATTTCGAAAGCAGTGAATTGATACGTTTCATAAAACGAATCTCTCCCGATATTCCGATGTTCTCGTCGACGGCGTCAACAAACTCACATTCTGCACTCTTCCGTCGTACCCTCTATCTGCGTCAGTCGTCAGGGTAGGGGCGTCGTTTGTTAGCCGAAGGGCTGTGCCCCAACGGAAGTTGTTAGTGTGAGCCCGGCTTAACGAAGGACGTTGCCACGGACTCGGGGCTAACTATGTAGTCGAAAAGAGCAACAAACTGCAACTCTCTAGCATTAAAATTGTGGGAGGAGAGAGATTTTGAAAATTTTATTAAAATTTCTTTTTCTATGAAATAACTCGTGTTTTATGCGTCGTACGAAAAAACTGCCGGAATCAAAAAGTATTAGTTTTGACGTTTTACACCTTATGTTGAAATTAGGGAAGATCGCTCCCTAAATAAAAAAGGTTTTCGTGACCGGTTCGGTCCCCTTAAATGACCTATAGGTGACATCTACTTGTATTTTATCTGTTTTAAACTTTACATTTACATTCTACTTGCCACAAGCTTTAATTTGATACCAAACATGATAATTTTATTCCAAAAACTAGATAAGTCATAATTAAGATGTATGGGAAAAGGTGGGCGTGGCTTATGACGTCAATAAAAAAAATTGCCCGACGATGACAAGGTGGCACCCGTCAAATTCTTAAAGTAGACACCCAATGCTACTACTTTCAGCAAAAAACTTGCATATATACCTAACTTGACGGTTGCGCTATGTTTCTCCTTGACCACTGGAACATGGTGAAACTCTATTGATACCTGACCTAATTTTTTTCTCAAGAAGAACATGTCACTACTGGTGTAATGTGTCGTTAAGCTTGAACCTATGACACATTTATCAAGTCTGCAAGAGAAGTGTTGATCTCAACGTGCCCTAGAATAACTCTAAATTCAACAACAAGGAATGGAGAGCTAAGCCAATTGCCACATTTATCCAGCATTAATTATATTTATTGCTCCTCAGCTCAGAACTTTTGATGCGGCATTACACAGCATAGCAGACCGTGTTAGGTATTAAGACGAAACTATAAAAAATTAACGCCTTGAACAATATTGTTTTCCGCCGCTACTTAATGCATTGTAGATTCATAGTACATCGTAGTTTGCTATGCTAAATTAGGTTAGGAAAATTGGGTTTCCTAAAGGTACGCCAGGTTCAGTCATTCACAAATGTCGTTGTAGGTTCACTGTGTGTGTTAGATAAAATGCGGGTTGTACATTGACGAGCATACCAACAAAATTTATCGTACGAATGACATTTTAATTCAGTCAACCTTAGTCAGCTATACAATTTCATAATAAGAAATCCTGCCTACTCGGCCATCTGAAAATGATATAAAATTAATTCGGCGTCTACAACTACATCTGACGCACTACAAATTTTATAGATACATCGATTTTTCAAGACAAGCAGCCTCGTACTTTCTTTCAAGAGCATCAAGACGTCCTGCTGCTACAGTTGATAATATAACTCGCATCAACTTCTTCATTTTTTTATAGCTTCACACAACTACATGAACTTGGTACACTTATTATAATTCATTTCGTTTTTTCATCAGCTGGTAGTGGATGTAACGTTCAAAATTTGATCATTCAACTGTTTGCTGTACAAGCTATGACTTAAGGTATCCGAGCATGGCTTACTTAGCCAACTTCTGTTCACAGTTGACATCAATGACCTCGATGTTAACATCCGCAGTAAAATCAGTAAATTTGCAGATGACTCTAAATTCTGTCTCCTGCCACAACGACCAGGAAAAGAATCGAACCCCAACAATACCTTGACCGCGTTTAATTCAATTCTGGTTTCCACATCAGTATGGCGATATCCAAAGACTGGAAAGAATCCAACGTAGAATAACAAACTTGATACCTCAACTGCGAAACAAGCCGTGCGAGGGCCGCCTACAGGAAGTGGGACTCCTATTTCACAAGCAAAGGTGTATTAAGAGCAACTAACATAAACATTCAACACTTGACTGGCTTCAACGAAGGTCCTTCAGCGGGACTTTGTGAGAAGGAAGTTAATGATCGCCTGCGAAGCAACGACCAGAAACTCAAACATAAGCTCGATGAACCTAATCCATCCATTATCTCTCACGTCCCAACCAGCTCGTCGTTTTTGAGATGCGCGGGTTTACAGAAAATAATCACATTTGCACGATCGAACCTTTGGCTGAGTGTATTCTCTTCTACTTGAGATGTTCTAAATAATTTTCACATAATAGCAATAGCTCATAGAGGGCCGGACCGTAAGTCTCGGCTGCTCTATGGGAGTGGATCAATTGCTTCGTCTACTGCCAGCTATCTAATGAAATATACATACCTTACGGTTACATTGCAGTCGAACTCAGTCCTTTGCCCAATTATGTTCCTTTGTGACGTGTATCGAGCAGGGCACGTGTTCTCATTCCGGAAAATTATTAATCTTGCATATTTTCAGCCTTGCGTTGTGCATAACTGATGCATTCCCATACTGTGAAGTTGCAGTGGAAATTTCGTATGCTTTTATCAAGTACTGACATGAAATCTCTTCTTCACCTCAGGTAAGAGGCTGTGTCAAGGCAGGCCACGCAACAGTCTAATGAACGAGTGCTCTCATCTAATCGCTCTAATGCGTTGTTGCGCCCGGTTGAACCCCATACGAGTGTACCACTTCTTGAGCTCTAATATACAGCAAATTTAAGAAGATACCGAAACATTCCTATAGCGACATTTGCTAAGACAACTGGCGAAGACTAACATTTAAATAACTTGATTGTAGACACGCACATTAGCTTACAAGGGCATAACGAGCTATGATAATGATTTGATGCAGTGGACTGTTCATAACTTTTTACCGAGGGGCGGCTAAAAGCGTTTCAGTCAGAATAATATTATTGAAATTGCCCAGTCGGGCTCAATTGCTCCCTAATGGGTTAAAGCGACTTTCCAAGTGCCATAATACTGGAGCTTTAACACGAACGCAGGCATTGGCCCTTTGCGGTGTTTTCTTTCCCTTCGTATTGCATGAGGCTGCAAAGTACATGGGCGTAAAATTTTACGCTTCGTAAAGGAATTCGATTTTGTTTCCATGTCCTTCGCTGAGGCAGACCTGTGCCGCATAAGTTCGGCACCAGAGGGAACAACACGCAGCTGACGTTTTACCCTTTATGAATCTTAAAATTTTATTGCCCGTAACTGGAAGAAACCTATAAGGCACCAGCACCAAAGAAGTGAGGCCAGGTAGCATTCGCTGTCTCTTTGGCTTTCAAACTATCGGGTGGGGTAGTTTTTTTTGCCATCTTTTTGTCAAGCACCAGTGGTGGCAGCCATCAAACACATTGGTAGACATGCTGCACAGTTTTACTTATACAATATTCTCCCTCTATTGTTCGCTGCAAATTCTGCAGCGTTATTTCTATTTCCATTTTTAATCACGGCTTTTAAGTATATTTCGCCTTCAATATTCTCATAACGAGCTTGGCCACAGCGACAGCGGTTGTGCTTCTATAGATTAACTTCATTGCATGGCAGCTTTTAATGATCGCGCTTGCTGCGTTCTCCAAATTTGGCTGCCTGTAAACATTATGATGTTATGTCAATGTCATCTCCTTGTTATATACACTAGCGAGCTTAAGTTAAAGGACAGTAAAACAATTATTAAAATTTCATTACAAATAAATACTAAACCAAATGGCTTCAAATTAACATAATTTTAGATACCTATTTGTTATATATCGTAATAATTTTAGAATATTTTGAAACATGGTTTCGAAATAAACAAAAAAAGATTGAAAATATTTCATATGTACAGAAATTAATAAACACCATAAAAAAATTTGGAAATGTTAAAATAAATTTCATCCTAATAATATAACATTTTTTTCAAATGTATTTATAATTAGTAAATATTCCATTGTTTTGTGTAATTCCACTGCATCGTGTGCTGCAGGAACTTATTATAATTTTGTATAAAACTGCGGGTTAGCTCGCTCTACTCACATTTCAAAAATTCCCATAATAAAACCTGATTTCTAGAAGTTCTGGTTTGAGCACGTTCTCCAATGATCTTCCACTCATTTTTTATTCGATTGAGATCAGGGCTTTGTGGTGGCGAATTCTGTACTGCTATCCGTTCATCCTACAAGACTGTAGCAACTATCCTAACTTTGTGGCAATCAGCGTTGTCCTCCTTGGCAATGGATGGTTGCAGTTCCTAAAGATGGGAGTGCATGCTAGCAAAGTAGCTCTTTATACACTCTCGCATTAACTGAACCATGCAGGCGAAATGACGTCTTGGTCTGGCAACAGATATGAATCCCAACACCTTGTGGGGAGGCATTTGTTGACGCACTTTGAAGATAAACTTTCACCTACTTTACGCTTAACACACCTTTTTCCATCACAACCAATCCGTCACTAAAATGTACTGTGGCGCACTGTGCATCCGACCATACGACGTGTTCTTGGGCAAACTGGAGTCTCAGTTTTTTGTTTTTTCTTGTAAATCAGAGATTTTCAAGCCGAAACACGTGCAAGCAAATCAGCGAGCTTAAGTCGATGTGAGTTAGTAAATCGAGGCACCTTGCCGCCTGACATCTCACCCAGCTCAAAGGCAATTTCAGCTACAGACACAAAACGGTCCTTTATGCTCTCTTTCACTACGGTTGTGTCATCTTTCGGAGTTGTCTTTGGAGGTCTGCCGGTCTTTGGCTATGTTTGAACGTTTTCTGCCTGTCTAAATCGGGCTGTGATCTGTTGCACGATCTTTCCTAAGCACTAAAAATCTCTAACAGTGATTTCCTATTATTATGGATAGAAACAATGCGTTCTTTTTTTTCAGCTTCAGACATTGGTTGACGTTTCGTAGGAGTCATGATGTAGTTCAATCTGTTCCAATAATACACAAGTTTCACCTCTACAATTTACCTATCCAAAATTCATTTCATATATCCTTTATATGCGCCAAATGTCGTAATATGGATATCACTAAGGGTTACTGTAGCATTGTTGATGGTGCCCCTTAATTTTGGCACAGAGGAAAAACGCAACATGTTCATTTATTTTATTTATTGGTTTTTTTATTATTAGTTGAGATAGGACACTGGAGCTCTTAAGAACGAACCTTCGTAGCGGTTAAAAGGAGGACTTTTAGCTCTATAAATATACAATAGAAGCGATAGAAAATGGCATCAGGAGCACTTATGGGAGCGTTTGGAGCAGTTATACCGGAACATTTAGGGCAGGTACCACAGTATTAAGAGCACTTATAGGAGTATTTGGAGTAGTTGCCGGAACGTTTGGAGGCACTTATCGCAGTGATTCGTGCACCAAAGTATAATTTACACACCTATCGGAGTAAGAAATGAAACGAGGTTTTGCTCATGAACATATTTTGCAGGTAAAAATGAGAAGTGCAAAAATTTAAAAAATAATAAAATTTTTTAAAAGTTAAAGCAAAACAATATTTGATCTTACTCCAATATATACAATGCCAAGAGTTAAGAAGGTGTAACAAACTACGGGGCGCCATCATGTACTGCTGCTGCACCTTGGGTAACTATGTATACCTACCTTAAATGCGGTAACAACCTGGAGTGTGTCGCAATCAGCATTTCTGGGTCACCGGTGCTACACCGGTGACCCAGCCAGTCGCAACTCGTGTCGCAATCAAAGCTCAAATGACGACTGCGACACGGGTTATGGTGATGCAGGTCACCGAGCACAAACGTATATTTTTAATAAAAGGAGCACTAAATTAATTCAAAATATGCAACAAATACCGGCAAACTCCGTACACCAGAATAAGTGAATCATTTCAGTTACTTGGAAGTTTTATTGACAAAATTTCAATCAAAACTAATTTCAATGTCGTTAAGCTTACACCGCTCGTCGCTAGATGGCGCTCTCACAGCCACTTATCGGGTCACGGTAACAGTTTTACAGGTTGCGTTAGCTCGGTTTTGGCGTGATTGCGACTCACCTCTGTTTAGAAGAACCAAATTAAATTGTTAAATTGCAGAAATTACAGTTCAAAAATAACAACTATTTTTGTGATCATGCTCGTCTCATTAACCAATTATGCTATTTTATTCGTTAGTGTGTCACAGTATGGGGAACTAAAATAAATTACCCCACGCCCAAGAAATGCCCTACTTCAACCATTTCACCACATTCAAACTGATATATAGAAGACTTGTCAATGTGTATTGAATGTTGCTGTTGTCATTTATTTATGCTTGAAGCAAATTCCTTGATAGTCAATACACTTGAAGGTACGGTTGACCACCTGCTAAGAATGCTCCAGTTATTATCTCCGCCAAGGAGGTTATGTTTTCGTCGTGTTTGTCTGTCTGTCTGTCTGTCAGGATAACTCAAAAAGTTATGAACCGATTTGGATGAAATTTACAGGGATTGTTAGGTATGTTAGGAGGAACAGATGATTAACTTTTGGTGAAGATAGGTCCATCTGTTTGTTTGTTTGTTTGTTTGTCTGCGTCATTTTTCTCGATGCCATAACTCAAAAAGTTATGAATAGATTTTGATGAACTTAACATGAGTTGTTAGGTATATAACAAAAAGTATATTACCAAATTTTGGTAATGGTCCGTTTGTTCGTTCGTTTATCACTGTTTTCAATTTTATGCTTGTTAGCNTAAAAGACATAAATGATCAAATTTTGGTGCAGATCGGTTGGTTCGTTTGTATGTTTGACTCATATTGTCATAACGTTTGTTAACAGTATAACTCAAAAAGTTATGAACGGATCTTCACAAAAATTGAACAAGCTGTTATTAATATAAAAAGGCAGAAATGATTAGATTTTGGAGTTTATGCAAAGAAAATTATGGTTTCGGAGCCAATTTGAATTTTTGCTACCGTTGGCTCACTTGGCGGGGGCATGCGCTCTCAGAGTGCTCTAGTTTGAGATTGAATTGAAATTTCTACTTTGAACTACCAAGAAAATATAAAATAAAAAAAGGTAAATACTTTGTTTTGATGCTGTTTTTCCTGCTAGATGCTAAAACCAAATTTGTAATGTTACCGAAAATAATGCTAAATCTAGGATTAAAAATATTAAATTGGCAACACTGTTCCACAATGGCGTACAAAGAAACCTTCATTTCAAGCATGGACTATTCTAAGTTTACGTGAAAGATTTTTTTTTTATTCTACAACAGTATAAAGGAATATATACAAAAGCAATGGATAACATCTCTATTTCTGGTAATTACTCAAGAAATTAGTGTTATACAATAAACAATGCTAAATAATACATCACACATCGAAAACGTTTAATATACTGGACGCATCGTAATATTCGAGAGAAGGAAACACATTTCGTAAAATTTGAGATAGGCCCGAAAAATTACGTTCGTAGAAATCGAGAGCGTAGAAGTCGAGTCACGTAAAAGTCGAGAGTTACATGTTCTAAGGAGCACTTTGGAGCATTTATAGCGTTTGGAGCATTTTACGTACATATGCTCCAATGTCCTAGCTCTAATTATGAGCTACTATTTTATTTAGAGTAAAGTAGGATAAAAAATGGATAACCCATATTAGGGGTAAAAATTTTCTTACTGCCAGTGAGGGAGTTCACTTTTTACCCTTATTGTGGGTTATCCATTTTTTACCCCACTCTACTATATTATTATTAATATTTCGTAACCATGTTTTATAATGTTGTAAAATTTATCACGTTAAATATAAAATATATTTCTAGAACTACGTTAATTTCCAGCCATTTGCTGCTGTATTTCATTTGTAGTAAAGGTTTAACAATTAAGTGCTCAACTGTCCCCTAACCTATGCTTGCATGGATATATATATATATATATATATATATATATATATATATATCTATATATATATATATTATTATTATTAAATCACACCAGGCTGGCGACGTAGGAACGGAGAAACTCCATGAGGTTAACAAACCCCCACGCAACCAACCCAGCGGGTGGAGAAAACAAAAGAATGAAGAAGA
>LQNS02278078.1:12762895-12777820 GCA_001587735.2 Parhyale hawaiensis | reverse complement strand
TATGGAGCAGCCCAAGGTGATTCACGCGATCAAAAGCAGCACTAAAGTCAAGCTGTACCAACCTTGCCTCATGACCCCCATCAAGAGCCAACTGTAACACATGAGAAATGTGAAGCAGAGCTTGCTTTTTCGGTCCCCACATAAAATGACAATATCGTATACTACATAATTACTACTAGGTCTTTAGTTGAACTTACTGTTCTAATTATTACAATTGAGCTCTAAAAAATATGATTAAAATTGTAAAATCGGTAAAAATTCCCGTAGGATGCGCTTGTATTCCAGTTTCTTATAACTCTTCTCTGGGTGATCACCATATCTGTCCCTTATTTACCTCTAGACATACTATTGATTTCAGATACAGTGTCTGCATCAAGCCGGTAAACTTCCCGCATCCCAGCAACCACTGCTGCAAGGATTCTTGCCCGCTTTTTCTGTTGCTTACGTTGTTTCAGGCTGACGGAGGTGTACAGAACGTCTAACTTCAAATTGCTTTTCGCTCGACTAGTATTTTGTCAGAGGTGGGTTACCGGACTAATGAAGCGGTAATCCGGCAAGACCGCTTCACCTAAAATAACTACCGTTTTACCGTTACCGTCATCGGCTGAAAATTACCGCTCTGTTTCTCTTTAAATCTGCTTTTCTGCTTCCTTTTTTGTTTGCTTTAGTTCTCACTAGTTATCATTCTTACTTACTTTCTTCTTGCTTGATTTTGTTTACTCCCATTTTTTTTTTTTTCATATTTTCTCTCTAATATCTTCCCTTCTTTCTTGATTTTTTTTAAATTTTTTTATACTGTTTTTTTGCTTCTTTTCTTTCTTTCCTGTTTCTTTTCTCGCCTTTTTCTTCTTTTCCTTCGCGATTATTTTCTTTTTACTTCTTGTTTTTTTTTTCTTGCTTCCTTGCTTCTTCTGGTACTCCATTTTCTCTATTTTGCTTGCGTTCTCTCTTGCATACTTTTTTCTTAGCGACTTTCTTCCTTGCAACGCTTTCTTTCTTGTTTTCTGTTTTCTTCCTTTCTTTCTTACTTGTTTGGTTTCATGCTTTTTGTTTCTCCGCTTGCATTTTCTTGCTGCCTACCTATCTCAATTGTTTTCTCTTTCCTACGTTCTTGCTTTCTTTCATGTTCTCTTTCTTACTTGCATTGTTTTTCATTATGTTTCATACTTTCTCTTGCTTCCGTTGTGCATTCTTGCATGCAATCTTACTTTCGTTCTATTTTTCGCTTTTCTTCTTATCTGCTATCTCATTCTTGCTCGCTTTTTCTGTTGCTTAGGCCTACGTTGTTTCATGCTCAGTGTTTGTCGCTTTTTTTTCATTTTAGCATCGTTCTTGTTGATTTTTCTTAATTTTTTCTTGTTCTCTGCTTTGCTTGCTTTTTTACCTGCTCGCGTTCCTTCTTGCTTTCTATCTTTCCTTCTGGCTTTCTTTTTCACTTGTTCTTTTTGTTTGTTTTCTTCTTCCGTTCTTTTTTTCTTGAATTTATGTACATGCTGTCTTACTTTTTTCTTCCTCTATTGCTCTGGCTTTGATATCCTGCTTTCTTTCTCGCTTTTTCTTCGTCTCTTACGTTCTCTTATTATTTCATGTCTTTCTTCCTTGCTTGATCTTCCTTTTGCTTCCGATCCGTGCACTCATATATGTACACTTTCATCAAGGCATCCAACTTAGTATGCATCCATGCACGTACTGTATTCATGCATGCATCCAAGCACCAATCCATGCATGCATCCATGCACCCACATGCGGGCTTATTGATGTCTTATATTACAGCTATGGTCTTACTCACCAAAACTAAACCACGTTTCCTTAAAGCATACCGACTCACTTCGGGCTGGAGTTCTTCTTAGGATCACCGAAGCTGTCATTCTATCTTAATGCTTTTGTTTCTTAGCTTCTTGCCCTCTTGCTTTCATTTTTACTTTCTTCTAGCTTGCTTTTTTACTTTCTTGCTTTCTTTTCTGCCTGTTTTCGTTCATGCGTTCTTGCTTGCTTTCTTTTTCCCTTGGTTTATTTATGCGAGTTTTTTATCAGCTTTCTTCCTGGCTTCCATTATTGCCTATTTTCTTTCTTACTTGCTTTCCTTTAACTTTCTGGCTGCTTTCTTTCTGGCTTTGTTTTCATTGTTAGCTTTCTTTCCTACTGTCTTTCTTGCTTGCTCTGTATCTAGCTCTTTTGGCTTCCCTTCTTCCTTGCTGGCTTACTTTCTTTCAGTTCTTGCTTTCTTGCATGCTCTATTGCCTGCTTACTTTCGCTTTTGCTTGCTTTTATTATCTTTTCTCCCATGCTTAAATTCCATCTTACTTTCTCTCATCCTGCTTATTTATAGTTTTTGTCCTTGATTGCTTTCTTTCTTATTTGCTTGCTTTTTTTCTTACTTAGTTACTTAGTTGCTTTCTCTCTGTCCTGCTCTCTTTCTTACTATCTTTCATGCTTGTTTTTTTCTTGCTCGCATTCTTTCTTGCACATTTTTTATTACTTGCTTTTTTTCTTAGTTCCTGTCTTGTTTTCTTTCTATCCTGATTGTTTTCGTCCTAACATGCGTTTATTCTTGTTCGCCGAACCGATTATCACCAAAATTGGATCAATTAGGTCTTGGATTGCTCCTAATAATTCTTGTGATTAAAAAATAAAACAAACTGTTGTTAACTTTTGGAGTTTTTATGGTAACTAAGGTAACATCAAACGGAGAGGCAACAATGAGGTACACAAACAGATCATCACAAAAATTTAATCATTTACCGAACAAGGCAGCGCTAAGTAAGGTAACTGTCTTCTGTGGCCCATGATGATAAATTTAACCCATTCTAGAGGGTAAAAAAGGATAATGCTCAATTAAATCCTTGTGATTACAAAATCAGGCTGCTCTGTTCACCTCTGAGTTTAATTTTATGTTTGTTAGCATAGATTAAATAAATGATTAAATTTTAGTGATGATCGGTTGATTTGTTTGTGAGTTGGATTAATGTTTGTCAAAACGTTTGTTAGAATCATAAGTTATAACTGAAAAAATATGAACGGATCTTCAAAATATTAGTGAAGCTGTTAATACTGTTAAAAGGCACAAATGATTAGAGAAACGTACTAATGACTTTATGCGGTGTGATCGGCAGCTCTAGATCAGCGCGACGGAAAGTCTACGGGATCCTACCTAGGCTATCTGCGAACATTGTTGTATGTAAATGTCACTAAAAACACCCTAATTTGTGGCTATCAGAAGACAAAAATACGTCTAAGGGCTAATAGAGTAATCAAGCTATCTAGACTCGCATGAAAATTTCATCTGCAGGAACTTCTCTCGCAGTGACAGCAGTTACAAGAGAAATCGCCAGGCCTTCAAACTTGGTTTTTCATATTTATATTAATGTGGAACGAAATACACGTTTATGGCTGAGCGGGCCGATTGGTCTCATGTTGATTTTATAAATGGTGAAATTTTATAAAAATCGCATTTGTTAATCTGGAGCTATTTAGTGTCAAATTTGTTAAAGAAAGCAATGGGCGAAAATCCGCTGAAGCTCTCTCTTCAGAAACTCAAACTACCTCCGCAGCAGCATTGAGTTATCGGCCCAAGCTGGTTCCGCTTAAGGCCTTAAACTCAAAGTCAAGGTGGCGAAAAGAACGGGCTGAATTGACTTTCCGCTCGATTTAAGTTATGCAATTTGACTTTATGTCCCAAACGGATACGTCCTTAGTGTCCTGGCAATTCTAAGATAAACGTATAGTCAAACACTCAAATGCACGAACGAATCATCACTAAAATTAATTCATATGTGCCCTTCATCATTTTTAACAATTCCTCATACCATACCTAGCTATTTGAGTGATGTTCTGTCAAACAAAAACGGACAAACAGACTGGCAGATCATCATAAAAATTGATCATTTGATCTTCGTAACATTCCCAGAAATTCCTGAGCAGATCCTGACGATTCGTTCATAGCTGTTTGAGTTGTTACCAAGAAAAAACAAAAAGACAATCAAACAAGCGGTTGGGCGGATTTTCAACAAACGTTAATGATAAATCATCTCTTCCTCCTAGCATAAATACCTAACTTTTCCTATAAAATTTTCATAAGGATCCATCCATAAGTTTTTGAGTAATCTTGACGTAGACAGAAGAACAAATAAGCAAGCAAACGTTGCGGCATCATTGCGACCGGTTCCTCTTTTACATTTATCTCATCTGAAGTCGACCTTACGTCTACATGGAGGAGATGCTGTGAAAATTAAAGCCCTATTTTGCCTACTAGATATTTCTATACGGCTTTAGTTTTGTGCCATTTCCTACAGTAAGTTTGAACCATTCTTCAAGCAAATGTTGGCTGAGCTCAGTTCTCCACCACTACTCAGTTCTGGTGATTGTGGTGGCCGCGCCGAACGTTCCACTTCTAGCAATTCTCTACGCTACTGCTGGAGCCGATGTTAAGCATGAGTAAAGAAAGTTGAAAATTGGCAGAATTGGAAGCAAGTTAATGGCTGTACCTGAAGAATATGATTCTGCTTTACGGAGAAAACTGTTTCGAAATAAGCGAAGAGACAATTTTGTTGGTAGATCCAGCTTGCCGCGACATGTTAATACATACGCAGCAACGAAAGGGGCTGGCAATTGCAATAGGGTAAAATAATTAGAAGTTGCACAGAAATGGAAAACACTGACACTATAAATTTTATTACTCGTTCATATATCTGCCAATTTTTATTCCCTTTACAATATACTCAGCGACTAAGTGTTTTGTACGATTTTGAAACTTATAAACGATACTTCGAAAAGTACGTTTTTGCTCGCTACCAACGTTATAACTTCGATATACTGTTTATAAAGCCAATGGAATGGCAACCATTAACAGTGAAGTTTTCAGACAAATGCAGGCTATGCATGCCGTAGTAGTGAATGCATAACAGGGAACGCTGGTTAGAAAGTTGCTTTGAAATGCTTCAACGCGACGAATAAGATTGGCTGAGGCCCATCCTGCTGAATTCGCTCCTCAGGTAGCTTTTCTCTGAGTCAGGTGGGGCTTTGTTGTCGAAATGCCACTCTCGGCAACTGTTGATTCTCGTCTGCTTTGAGCTTAACAGGACTTAAGAGAGATCTGATACACAATGAACATCTGCGGTGCAATGGCTGTATGATTACTTAATGTGACTGCCCTGCGGAATATATATCATCCACTAAACGTAACAAGCAGGAATAACTGATTCGAAGTTTGTCCATAAGGCTTATTAAGCCCAATGCAGACGAGAAGCAGAAATTGCCGAAGGTGGCATTTCGTCAACAAATGCTATACCAGGCTCGGTGAAAAAGTGACCTGATGAGTGAATTCAGCAGGATGGGTCTAGGCTAATCTTCTTCTACGGTCGAGCAAATCAAAGCATCTTGCAGTCCAATTTCCCCTGTTATCTATTCACTACTACGGTACGTAATACCTGTATTTTTTGAAAACTTTACTTTAAACGGTCGTCCATTCAACTGCACTGTCAAAGATAAAATGAATGTGTCTTAAGGTTGATTAGAATGATGGTAGCCAGTAGCAAGCGTGCATATAAAATCTGCCTTTACAAGCTACAAGATCGAACAATACATTCAGTCGCTGAGTACTATGTACAGGGAATAAAAATAAAATCCTGTCTGTAAACAAGAACGAAGTTTGAAAAATAATGCTAATAATTGCTGTTTCACGCAACTTATTCTAATTTTACCCTAAAACATTGCAACTGCAAGCAAGTCTCGCTGCTGCTGGTGGTGCAAGATGATTGTTTGGGTTATATTTTTCCGTCGAAATCTGCGAACACGTCGCTCGCATGCGCAAGGCCTTACGAGAAGTGTTTGAAAAGTTTTAAGCATCGACTTATCAGAATCGTTGAAGCATGGTCTAACCTATGATTTTTTGAAAGGACAACGTTTTGTATTCCTGCCAAATTTTGAGATTGTAAAAATATTGATATTAAAATTGCAATGTAAATCATCAAAAGTCCCTTTTCCTTTTCGGTTTTACTGATGCCTAAAACTTTTCTTCTTACACCCCACGTAGGAGTTTTTACTTTTAATTTTTGCTGATAGTTTTAGGTTGTTAATCATGAAATGTGTTTTAATGAATGTCTCTCTTCAATCTTAACTCATTTTCATTCAAGACGTAATTATTATTCAGAATTGCTGCCCGTAGTGCTAAGATCGCATCGACAACAGTGATTGCGTGATCTTCTTGTATGAATGCAAACGACACCGACCGATCTGCCTCCGAAGCATGGAGCGGAGTATTGAGAATTGGTTAAACAAAATTCATTCAGGAAGTGAGAGTCTTAAAAATTAACAAAGAGGGAGACAAAAATAAGTGAATCACCGGATAAAGTTAATGTTGTGATTAAACGAAATCCGAGAATAACAGTCATTTAAATCTCATTCGAACATCTTGCACAACTGTTTCTCGAAAGTTGAAAAACTATAAACACACAGAGACCGGTTAAGTAATAATAACTACAATTTCTTATTTACCGTGTTCTGTTTAGAATAATGAAGTATTTTAGTCATCATTGCAAAATTGAAGAACAAGTTTAGTTAATGGAACATCTTTATTTGTTTACTATTTCTTCGATGTTTTGGTAATAATACCCTTATATTTGTATTAGTTACTAAATGCTATTCTGTAATACTAGAAATATCCAAATCCACTCTAGTACCAAACAGTTTTAGTAAATTTCACCATAAAATTTGGTGATAGAACCAAAATATTTAACAAAGTCAATTGGTAATATTAGCTGAAAATTTAATTACCTGATAGTCAAGCCAATAACTTAGTTAACTCAACTAAATTTTCTTTGATGCAACCAAACCGGTCTCTGTGTGTAGAAGTGAAAATATGTAGTAGAAAAGTTTGTTCCACATTAACATAATGAAATTCCATGTTGTCGGTAGAAAAGAGAACTATTTTTTTTTTTGCATCGAGTTGTGACAAGGAGTAGATACTCTTCAATAACAACAAAAGGACAGGACAGTAGTTTATGCATGAGGTCGCCGCAATACTATATACCGAGCACCATCGTTGCAGCCGAAAAAGTTTGCCGTTTTATGGTGGTCTGCAAAAAGAGTTGTTTATTATTTATTTTTGTAACAGAAAGAAAAAATTGCAACAGCAACATCCTCTTTGCCGGAAATAATTAAAAATTGGAACAAAAACAACCGATGCAGACTAGTGAATAGGGAGAGCCCAAATTTGCTTCATGATAATGCACGGTCATAGACATACAGGACTCACATTTTGAAACAATAATACCGATTCAACACACACACACAAAACACTTTTCGTTTTTTTAATTCAATATTTCATATGTGACAACCTAAAATTTAAATTGACTGATGGTAGTTGAACAAGCAAACGGATAATAATTCAGCCCCGTAAAAGGTACTTTGCAAAAAAAATCGATTTGTAGCCGTAAATGCAGCACTAAGTAGAAACAGACACGACTAGCGTAACGTAACAGCGTTTTGTAGTTACGGCTGGAGCTATAAGAAGCTTATTAGGTATTGTAATTGCTATACAGTAGTTACCTGATAGTTCTTAAGAAATGTAAGGAATATTTGGCGTTTTATTGCCCTAGAAAATGAACATGACGGTTCTAGAACATTTTTTCCCGTCCTTTCAATGATTTCTCACTCGATGTGGTACGTCACATCGCTAGAGAACACGATGATTTTTAACTACGCTGACGATTCCTCTTTGATAGTAATGATACCTGCCCCCAGCATGAGTAATGTTGTCACCCAGTCTCTGAATAGGGACCTGTCGCGCAATAGTGCATTGTGCCCGGCCTGGTGTACGAAGCTGAATGCCAGTAAGACCACATCTATGACTGTCAGCCCCGAACACTTTTACCGCTGCATCTACATCTGGAGATAGATGACACTTTGCTCCAGAGGTCTAGCCCCTTGGAGATTCTCGGTGTTGTTTCTGATGAGAAGCTTACTTTTGAGCCGCATATTAGGCGACTGGTGTCACGTGCTTCCAGTAGGGTTGGGCTCCTGCGTAAGGCATATGCTATGTCCGGTAACAAAGACGAAGTCCGCAGATGCTTGTATGCTTTTTGCCGCTTGTCTTTGAATATTGGTCACCGGTCTGGACTTCAGCTGCGGGCAGTCACAAGCGTCTGCTGGACCAACTGGTTAGCTCAACCAGCAGGTTGTGCGCTGACAGTGATCTGGTGTACCTGTCCCACGGGAGAGGGGTGGCCGGACTCTGTATGCTTTATAATGTATACAACAATGAGAGTCATTGATTGTGTTCTTTTGCCCCTGCCCTGAAGGGTCTTTAGGAGTATTACACGTGCTGCGGCTGATATGCACTCTTTCACCTTGGAAAGTGTTAGATGCTGAACTCGTCAGATAGTCGGTGCTCCGTACCCTGGTCTGTTGAGGTTGGGAATTTATTGCCGGCATCAGCTTTCGGTTGTGTTCACATTCAGGCGTATATTATTCAGCTGTTAATAGCTTTTTGCTGGATTTTTTTAGCAGCGTTCCGGGCTTCCCGGTGTTGCATAATGCTTATTTGGGTTGTGCTACTTATCCGTCATGGCCCTAGCGGGAAGTTTTAATAATCATAATAATCTCTTGTATCATATTTTCCTATTTGGAAATAAGCGTTCTTTGCTACATCGTGTGTCTCTCTTCGCATACTCGACGTTGTGCACCATCAACAATTCTACTATGTTCTCTAGTTTGTCGATTTTTTTTTCGCTCGTATCTCGGAGTAAATACCCATATTTACTCCAAGGCTCGTATTCATAGCCCCGTTCCAATGCTGTATATAATTATGCTTCTCTTCATCTAAATTTCTCCATCACCGATGACACTTCGAACACTGAATTGAATTGGTATTCGAAACACCTTTGGTCTAAATTCATATACGGTACTTTCCTGCATTCTGGAGGGTGTTTGAGTGTTTCCGCCATTTTAAAAGACTGGCCCTCATTTTTGCAGAGACGCAGTGATACCCGACAGTGATGATTTATGGCGGGACGGGCAGAAGGACGCTACTGTGTTGACTAAGTGAAACTGGTCGGAGTAATCGCTTTTAATGAGTAAATACAAGATCAAGCTGGAGAGGGCATTCATAGCATAATCGATAACACAAACATGATCAATAATTATTAAACAATGCCAATGTAAAGTTTTTGCCACCAGTATTGTGGATCACGAACACGAACTATCAACTTCACGGACCCTGGCCTATTAATTGCTTTCCAAACCTCCACACCAGCTGTCCTCAAATTAAATCTAAAAAAAATTGAGTGTTCTTCTCTTTAGAAATTTAGATGAACTATGGATCATATTAAAATAATGAATTATTGGCAGTTAACATTTATGCTGTTGAAATGGAACACCTTTGACAATGATTCCTTAATTTAGGATGATGGTAACCCTTCCTCTCTTGCCGTTGTTCATAAGTAACATTTTAACTTGTGCTAATCCTAGTAGGCAGGCAGATTAATTCATGAAAAAGATAGTTGATGTACTCAAATAGAGAAAAATTGGCATGTTTTTGACGTTTTCACCCTGTTCCCGAAACTGTTTCGCGGTTCCCGGCCTGTAGAGAACAGTGGGCCCCAGTTTCAGAACCGATGCTGTATGATTTGAAGTTGTGGGGGTGTCGGAATTGGATGATGGCCGCCAGCGACTTCGCTATTGGGTGTAGGACAACTCCTTACAGTACAATACATGAGAAACTGGCATTACAGGATAGAGACGAAGTCTTAGTTGACGTTAGTAACAGTCGCAGTTTAATGTGATCATACAACGCTGACAGTGTATCCAGTCGTGGCTAACACTCAACAGATGACCAACCGATGCCCTGTAGACAAAAGCTAGCCATCGTATTATAACTGAAATTGGTAGTCGTGGCTAACAGACTCAACAGATGACCAAGCAATAGCCTGTAGGCAACAGTAACCGTCAGCGTATTGTAAGGAAAAATGGTTTAGAAGCGGGTAGAGAGTTACTTACAGAAACACTAAACTTCATCTCTATAGCCTTTGAAAGTGAATGAGTATTTTATATGATGAATTGAAGTTAGCAATAGTTAATTACTGAATCATGAAACTATCATCACAGTGATGATCACAGTGCACTGGAGTATAGCAGTAGGTTGACTAATCAATGTGACTATGTGAGATTCTAGTAAAGTAACTCATTATACCATAAATAAGATCACAAGTGTATAGGAGAGCCGTTGAAATTATATCCACAAGTTGGTGATAAAAAATAGTAATGATTCCATGAAAAGTTCTATGCAGGTGCTGTCGTGAGATAAGATCTGAGGTATCCCATATTTTCAATTGTGACTGACTATGTTGGACATTAGGACATAATTCAAATGATCACTGGACTTTAAATAAATCTATATGGTAATAAGGAAATTTTAGAAATAGATAATATGATAATTTCAGCCTTGAAATTACTACGAACTTACAAAAAAAGGGGATATTAGCACCAACTAAGTTAAACTTTTTAAGGATCAGCCGGTGACTGGAAGTCGCAACTATCAGGTCTGACCTCAGGCATAAACGCATGGATATCGATATCAACAGTGGTATTGAAATCTATGCACATTGAAAATGCGCAGAATGAAAAAGCAGAAATAGACTAACTTTGAACTAATAATATCATATCTACCCCTGATCGAAAGTTTAAGACCATTTGATAATGTAAAAAAAAATAACAACGTTTTAGTGATAAATAAATAAATAAATTCCTTCGACTAAGGATCAGTAATTCCTAAAGGTAAAAGGTGAGAAAGATAAAAAATACCTGCTATAGCAATTTATTAAGAAATATACATTTTTATCATATAATGAGTTTCTCAGTGTATCAAAATTATAATACCAGGGCAATAAATGTTTAGTTCTAAGGTAATTTAAGGCGTTTCGGATCAGTTGCAGGCTTGCACTGATGGTGTGAAGGTATCACTAAGCCCAGAGCCACTGAACTCTCTGAATTAGAACGTGATCGAATTGTTGAACTACATAAGTAAGGTTTGTTGCAGCGTGCAATCGCACCTGAGTTTCACCGCAGCAAAACTGTGATTTGCAACTTCCTAAAGGACCCTGAGAGTTATGGAACAGCAAAATCTCGTGGTAGACCGACCAAATATCCCTTGCATTGAGTAAGAGAATTAAGTGGGTTGTTTCTCAAGACAGAGGACAGTCTTCCAGGCAAATCAAGGCACTCACAGATGCTGAGTGCAGTTCAATAACCCACCCTCAGGTGACACTTATGACATAAGAGCATGATGAACAACAGGCGTCTGAAGGATTCGGTTGTTTTTCCATCACAAAGTGGCTCGTTTACAGTTTGCTCGATGGGACCAAACGTTGGGACATTGAAAAGTGGTCTAAAGTTTTGTTTACTGACAAAAAAACTTCAATCTGGATGGTCCTAATGGCTTCAAACGGTACTGGCATGACAAAAAGATGCCTCCAGAAATGTTTTCCAAGTTTCACAGCGGCGAGGCCTCCCTTACGTTGTGGGGTGCTCACCTCAACGTCCTAGTCGAAAGGTTACCTACAATTTATGTTTGTGTCCTTATAATTTTGATCAACTGAAAAACTCATTATTTGACAAAAACCTACATTTCTTAGCAAATTATAACACCCTGTATTTTTCGTCTTTCTCGCCTTTTGCTGTTGGAACTTCTGATCCCTAGCCAAAGGAGTTTCATTATCAATAAAACATTGTCATTTTTTACATTATTAAGCTGTCTTAAACTTTTCATCGGGAGTGAATAAACAAAATAAGTAATACGTTGTAGTGTCAAGTAAATGCATAAGGGAAAACTAGACAAAATAAAATGTGAAATTGGGATAACGAATATGTGTTTTGTTATGTGGTATTCAATATTTTATGCTAACAATAGTATTGCAATTTCCTACCTGAAATGCTCTACCCATGCTAGCTGAATGACGATACATTTAAAGCTTAGTATGCATTGATTTCGACATATCCCAAAAAAATTGGTGCTTTAATTAAGAATGAGAAACTGGCAAAGATATAAGTCATTCATATGGAACTTCTGGCTTCACTACATACAAAATCTTCTGGGGTTCGTACGGTTACTCCTATCTTACTGGAGCCGTGCTGCCTCCCTATGAGAGACTTTTTTTTTCCTATAAAAATACAATACCAAAGGAATACTTGCATTAGCGAACCAGCACAACCTGAGTAAGATACGGTGTTGCGGTACTGTATAGATCAGCTTCCTCTCCTGAGTACCTATGGCATGATTTTGCATTTACATATTAGCGTGCATTTGACTCGCTCTCGTTGCTTACTGCAAATGTCATCTCTCCTAATTTAATTAGAATTCAGTATTTATTGACACAAGAGTTTACTCTACCATGGCTCATCACAGTTGGACATTTCACATTTATATTTCTCTTGTGCGCAGCTTCGCTGTCTATTACCTTCTCAATACTGAATCTTATATGTTAAGTTGTTTTCCCTTGTTCTGCACGCAATGCCAACGCAACTGATTGTTTTGTTGTTGAGGTTTTTACATAACATACTATAATGGCGTGCACACCTACGCAAAAGTTCCATTGCCACGCAATTCTGCGTCCGATTGCGTTGCAGCGCACAATCCTTCAGCTTGGGCATCGCTATGCCACCAAAAATACTATGTAATGTATGAGTTGTTTCTTGCCGTCTGTTGGTTTTAACAAGCTGCAATGGTCAAGCTTCGAGAATACCTCCTACTCCTGCGTTAGTTTAAAGTTGCAATGATTCATTGTTTTAGCGTGACATTCAAGCGCCACAAGAAGTAGTCATGGCAACGTGACGGCCGAAACGATAAGTTGAGCAACTGAACAATTTCTGTGATAGTGTGCACACGCTATTAGGCAACCAATCATGTTCTTTGGTTCTTTAATTAATACGCGACTATCAAAAACAGTGTGAACGTCCTTGTATTCATGAAAGTATAACAAAATTGGCCGGAAGAAATGAAAGAGAAAAACACAGGGACGCCCGTTCCTTATTGATGCTAGTGGTCGAAATTCTAATCAGGAGAATACAGTGCGATCTTAGTTTTAAAATATCGAAACAAAAGCACCGCCGATGCCAATTTAGCAGAGCATTACATCGCATTCCCCATGCGGCACAAATAGCCTACCGAGTAAAAACTATTCTTCGACGTAGTAAATTTTAATCTGGTGCTCTTGCCTGAGCTGCACACAATGATAATCATGTCGGTCATTTGATACCGCGGTGACTGCAGCAGCAGCGGTCATTTCGGCAATTACTGTTCTGCCACAAGTTGCAGCCTTTCATGCCAACTCCTGCCAACATCTTTTGTCCAGCCAGCAAGCTTGGCACTTCCAGTATGGGCCTGCCGGCTCTTTGGTTCTGCCAGTAGTTTCGGCACTGCCAGCCCCTTCCATTGCCAACAATTTCAGTTTTTCTTGTGTGACAGCAACTATACCATTATGTTTTGAGTTTCCATCGCTAGTCTGTCCGATTTGATCACTTATGTATTTTATTCTCTTTTGCTTGCGATTCGGCGCACACACGGTCACGGAATACACCAACTCTGCGCCTACATTGTCATGGAACAGAGCAACTCGGCGCCTACACCGTCAATGAACAAAGCAACTCGGTGCATACACGGTCACGGAATAGACCAACTCTTCGCATACACCGTCATGGTACAGAAGAACTCGGCGCCTACACCGAATTGGCACAGAGCAACCCGGCGCCTACACTGTCATGAAGCAGAGCAACTCGGCGCCTACATACACCGTCATGGAACTGAGCAACTCGGCGCCTACATACACCGTCATGGAACAGAGCAACTCGGCGCCTACACCGTCATAGAACAGAGCAACTCGGCGCCTACACCGTCATGGAACTGAGCAACTCGGCGCCTACACCGTCATGGAACAGAGCAACTCGGCGCCTACACCGTCATGGAACAGAGCAACTCGGCGCCTACACCGTCATAGAACTGAGCAACTCGGCGCCTACACCGTCATGGAACAGAGCAACTCGGCGCCTACACCGTCATGGAACAGAGCAACTCGGCGCCTACACCGTCATGGAACTGAGCAACTCGGCGCCTACACCGTCATGGAACAGAGCTACTCGGCGCCTACACTGTCATGGAACAGAGCAACGCGGCGCCTACACCGTCATGAAACAGCAACTCAGCGCCTACACTGTCATGGAAGAGAGCAACTAGGCGCCTAGACTGTCATGAAACAGCAACTCAGCGCCTACAATGTCATGGAAGAGAGCAACTATAGGCGCCTACACCGTCGTGAAACAGATTAACTCGGCGCATGCGTTGTAATGGAACAGAGTATCTCAGCGCCTACACTGTCATGGAAGAGAGAAATTCGACATCTGCACCGTCATGGAACAGTGCAACTCGGCACCTTCTACGTCATGGAATAGAGAAACTCTGCGCCTACACTGCCATGAAACAGAGCAACTCGGCGCCTACACCGTCATGGAAAAGAGAAATTCGGCATCTACACCGTCATGGAACAGGGTAACTCAGCGCCTACACTGCCATGGAACAGCGGCTCGGCGCCTACACCGTCATGAAACAGAGCAACTCGGCGCCTACACCGCCAAAAGAGCAGAGCAGTTCGGCGCCTACTACGTGATGGAACAGAGCAACTCGGCGCCTACACCGTCAAGGAACAGAACAACTCGGCGCCTATTACGTCATGGAACAAAATAACTCGGCGCCTACACCGTCATGGAACAAAACAACTCGGCGCCTATACCGTCATGAAACAGAGCAAATCGGCGCCTACACCGTCATGGAACAGAACAACTCGGCGCCTACACCGTCATGAAACAGAGCAACTCGGCGCCTACACCGTCATGGAACGGAACAACTCGGCACCTACGCCGTCATGGAACAGAGCAACTCGG
>LQNS02278078.1:12690654-12706147 GCA_001587735.2 Parhyale hawaiensis | reverse complement strand
GAAATGGGAAGCAGTGTGGAGGGTGTGGGAGATGGGTGACTAGATCAAATTATGAGAGACACTGAGGGGGTGCTGGAGTGGGGTGGGCGGGGGGAGGTAGCTAGGTCGTGGGGGGAAAGCTGCGAGGGCAGCTATCAAAGGCCAATATGGGCCGACACCAGAGGGGCTGTAGGGTGTGGGACCCGGGAGGGGGAGCTGACCCCTGACAAGGAGGGGGGTGTGGTCGAAGGAAGAGGAATGTACACAGCCACCCCCTTCCTCCTAGAGCCTGGATTAAAGTGAAGAATCTTTCTCGACCTGACTCCTGAACCATAACATAGAGTGTATAGCTTACTCTACTACTTTCCAAG
Source organism: Parhyale hawaiensis (assembly GCA_001587735.2). Lineage (NCBI taxonomy): Eukaryota > Metazoa > Arthropoda > Malacostraca > Amphipoda > Hyalidae > Parhyale > Parhyale hawaiensis. The sequence goes on along the minus strand of LQNS02278078.1, from coordinate 12,705,797 downwards.
CGCGTATATATCTTATATTTCCGCTTATCTGTTATTGAAGAGCGTGACATAAGAAGTAGGTACGTACATAGGTACTAGCGTATTAACTCCAGGCCTACAACGTCTAACATATATTTCTCTCCATTTATTTACAAATGGTTTACAAATTGGGCCTTTCGCAAGTGAGCCTGATGGCGATGTAATATAAGATAGAACGCTTTCTAATTAACGTAGAGACCGCAAACAAAAACAAGCATATTCATAAGAATGTGGGGAACATATTTATGAACAAGAAACACATATTTTGTCTAAAAAGGCTATCGGCAGGGAGATGAAAACCGATTTAGATGCGTCGAAATGTGTCTCTATTCGACTAGCGACTTGCAGAGATATAAGCCGAAGAGGCGGCGGCCAGTGCATTCAAGTGGTGAAGCATCATAAGAATATAAAAAGCCAGATAAATATATACATATATAAATGTAATATAAATTTAACGATGATATTTCATTCCATTTGTGTTACTTTAATGCTAGCTATGAACAAAGGCGCACTACGCCAATTATATTGACTACACCATTCATGCCAATCCATTGAAATTAGCTCTTTTGCACATAGGCCTGAAGGTCAGTTAATGTAATATGAGATAAAAACGTTTCAAACTAACTTAGGAGCCTCAACCGAAAAGCAATATATTTTCCTAGTAATGTGAAGAATACATTCATGATAAAAATTAGGAATAGTCATTGAAAATGTGCATTTCATATCTCTACTTAAGTCTCAAATAACTGTATCCTCGTCATATTTTCTAGAAATCCTGGAGTCTATTTAATATGCCTGCCGTTAGATGAAAAACCGGAACACTGGATGAATAACGTGGAACTGCCTTCAAAATTAGCTGCTGCAGCTAACGGTATGGTTGAGTATCAAAAGACATATTCTCAAGAATATTGGACATTTATTTCCCGAATATGATAAAAAAAATGGCTCAATGAAGTATTTGATGTCTCTGCTTAGTTAGGCTAAGCTGCAGCAGCAAGGGCAGTTTGCACCTTCTTCAATAAAGAAACTAAATGGTTGCATCGATTCAAGGATCATTAAGGTTATTAAACGTCATGAGGGTCATGTTGTTTAAAATGTATGTTTTCTCTTTTGCGTTTGTGTTGTTCATTTTTACTCCTTTGGTGTTATAAAAAGGTAAAATTTTTAGTCAAAAAGCTATTACCGCCGCTCAGTAAAATTAGTAAATTTGACAAAAAACATGATTTTTCTAGAACCAGCACGATTAGTCGTTTGAAAATTTACACAGACACTATAAGCATCATAAGTTTAACTTTCTGTTAAACTTTCACATAAATTTATAGCCAAATGTCGATATGTGGTCAATTCTGCGACAAGGCTATTACTTCCGTTCTAAGTGTATATCTTACAATTGTTATTTATGTTAATTGTGTTGCATTTGGTCACATATCCAAGCATTGAACCACATTCAAACTAGAGCACTCTGAGAGCGCTTACCTCCGCCAAGTAACGCAACGGTAACGAAAAATTCAAATTGCCTCAGACACCATGATTTTTGTACTAACTCCAATATCTAATCATTTGAGCCTTTTGATAGTATTAACAGTTTCTGCAATTTTCTTTAATATCCGTTCATAACTTTTTGAGTTATGCTGCTAACAAATATCATGACAAACATAAGTCAAACACACAAACGAACCAACCGCTCTGCACCAATATTCAATCATTGATGTTTTTAACATAACTAACAACTCCTGTAAATTTTATAAAGATCCATTCAAAACTTTTTGGGTTATTGCGTAACAAGTATTATAACAAACACAACTCAAACATAGACACAAATCAATCGATCTGCACCAAAATTTTACAATTTTTGTCTATTAACATTACTTACTAACAACTCCTGTAAATTTCATAAAGATCCATTCAAAACTTTTTAAGTTATTGCGCTAACAAGCATACATCAAACGCAGCGACAAACATACGAACGAACAAACAGATCATTACAAAAACTTGATCATTTACTCTTCATGATATACTTAACAGCTCATGTGGGTTTCATAAAAATCTGTCTATAACTTTTAGAGTTATGGCATTGAGAAAAATAAGTCAGATAAACAAACAGATGAACGGATCTTCACCAAAAGTTAATCATCTGTTTCTTCTAAGATGCCTAACATTCCCTGTAAATTTCGTAAAAATTTGTCCACAACTTTTTGAGTTATTTTGGTGACAGACAGAATAACAGACAAAGAGACAAACAGACAGACGGACAAACCTAACGAAAATATAACCTCCTTGGCGGAGGTAAAAACTATGTTCTCAAATTTATAGCTTTTTACTTGGCTATGTAGTAAGAAACAAATTTACTGGACAGTTTGACAATACTCACACATTGCTGTGATTAATAAAAAAAAGTGTCGAAGATATTTTATTTTAAATTACCGTATTGCTCGAAATTTTCCTTTTTTACAAGTTATCAAACTATGTACTGATTAAGCAATAGTAATTGATTGTAACGATGACATTTTAAATTGCCTTAGTAGGATGTGGGTCAAATATTTAAGCATATCTCTGACGGCGGCGAGGACGGGCCCACTTGCACCTTTAGCTGTGATCGGTCTTGGAGAGTGGGCGGTCAAGGTGTGGTGTAATCTGTGCTTTCAATTATTAAAAACGCTTCGATAGATTTATTTGAACTTTAAAAAATTTGTTTCCATCAGAAGCGAATAAAAATTAATTTAGTGCCTGCAAACGATATGCATTCACCAACGTTTTAACAGGGAAGTTTTTCGTCATTCCTCAAAAGCTAATCACGATAGGGTAAAGCTGACTTTTAACAAAGTACCTGAAAAAATATATACAAAATTTTAGATTTCTATCCTAAGCAGTGAAGAATTTATAAGTAATACTAGAAAAAAATACATAAGAAAGAGAAGTCAGGCCGGACAAGAAGTTTTGTGAATTCCAAAATATGTTCATACGAATGTATTTTTTCCATAAAACTAGATGCTCAATTACAGCATAAATCATTTCAATTCTTATTTATGCATTTCGCTTTACTTGCAGATATTGTCTAGAATGTTCTCCAATAGTTTTCATACTTTAAATGCTCCAGAAAATGCTCTAATATCATTTTGAAATCGTATTTGCGAAAGCACGGGATCAGTTGCTCCTCATGCAATATGACATCGGGACGAAAAGTGAAAAAACGTTTTCCGATATTAAAAAAAAATCTCATTGTTACCAAATATGAAGTTACAATAAGCTACAGAACACGATCTGGTCAGTTGAATGTTCCAAGTTAGACGATGTTGGTAATCATAAGCAAAGATGAAAAAAATTGTTATCGAGTAAAGCTGCTAAGACAGGGTGGGTCTTCTGAGAAAAATTCCATCTCGAATGGTCTGGAACATTGTCAGAGTAGCTAGAACTGACACGCCGGTAACAAGGAAAGACTTGCTAAAGCACTTTCCTTCAGAAGGCGTCGACATTAGTTTCAGCGCAGGGCTCGAACTGCAGTTACGTAGTTAAGTCTCAAGTAAGACACCGCTGCTGTCTATTGAAAAGCTCCAGTAAAGTTTATCAAAGAACTTCTGGATAAAAGGATGGGCTTCGGCTGCAGCTCACGTGTTTCTCGCGAAAAGCTTAGGGACATGAAATAGGAATTTGACCAATATCCCACATTATTGAATACAGATAAATCCTGTTACTCGTCCGATCTTAATTTGTCAGTACCTGTATTTTGTTCAAAATTTTGATACCGCAGCCCTCAATTCAAACATTAAACCTTTAATTTATTAACTTTGAATACACCTATAATATTTCGGGCATACATGGACCCAATTCATTACTTTACCTTCACAGATATCAGCAATTGATAGATTATTAGGTGACACATAAAGTTGAAGCCATAGATTCAGAGAGTAGCTAAATAATTCAGTGATTGTTGTCGGCTACCCCTAAATTTTTTTAATCATACATAGTTTTTGATGCACAGTAATAATTAATAGAGATCACGATAAATATCTTGCGATTAAGACCCAATTTTATTTTTATTTAGTATTTCTCACCTGCTTTTCCATAAGCAACTAGTGAGCACTCTGAGAGTGCATAACTCCACCAACCAAAGCAACAGTAACGAAACATTCAAGTTGGTTCTAAAACTATGATTTATCTTGGTATCAGCACTAAAATTGAATCATCTGTGCCTTTTGATAGCATTAATAATTCTTGAAAATTTCATAAAAATTTTGTGATAACTTTTTGAGTTTTGTTGCTAACAATTATTATGACTATAGCTAGGACACTGTAGCACTTATACGTAAAATACTACTAGCACTCTAAATGCTCCATAACGCTCGAAACGCTATCAAGGTTCCAAAGTGCTCCGTAATACTCCATTTCACTCTAACTGCGTACAAAGTTGGAGCAGTTTCAAATAACTGGAGCATTCTTAGCAGGTGGTCAACTGTACCTTCAAGTGTACTTGAATATCAACGAGTTTGATTCAAGCATAAATAAACGACAACAGCAACATTCAATACATATTGACAAGAGTTCTATCAGTTCGAATGCGGCAAAATGGTTGAAGTGGGAAAGTTCTTGGTGGGATAATTTTATTTTGAGTTCCCCTATACTATGACACACTAACGAATAAAGTAGATAACTGGTAGCTGATTGAGACGTGCATGATCTGTTTATGAATTTTATAATATACAGGGTGTTGGAAAATTCAGTGAAAATATTTTAACCACAAGTAAAGTCATCCTAGCCGTATTCCGTGGGTAATTTTTTGGCACATTTCAGTTTTGTTTAAAAAGTCTTTTTAATTTTTATTTGGAAAAATAATTTTCGCGGCAAAAAATCAATTTTCAACCGATTTTGAAGAAAATTTGTAGCAATTAAAGTACATCTTTCAACCCTACAGAGGAAGACCTGAGGTGTATTGCCCCTCACCCTGCAGTAATTTGCATATTTATTGTTATCAGATTTCAGTCGAGTTGCTGGAAACTTGTGACTTTTCATAAAATGTCATTTTTCATGTTTTGTGAAAAAATTTAAGTGAAAATACCATAGATTTTATGATAAATGGTCCCTATAAAGGGAGACCTGCGCGATAGTGCACTGCACCCTGCATTCTCACGGCCGGCAGCCCCGTACGTGCCAACGTCAATTTATTCTGTGTATCTGCTCGCAACTTGATCCCAGGGTTATAATTACTGATAGACAACGAAGCTTTATACACATTATCCTCTATATAATAAAACACAGTTGTTGGTCGCTTGCTTGCTCCCTCGCTCCCTTGCTCCATTGCTCTCTCCGATGTTGGTCCGTCTCTCCGTTACCCAGTTAAGAGTTTCATAGGAGAAAATTCATGTACTGAAGAACAAGTTGAGATACCATACAATTTCAGCGCTGGGAGTATCGGTGACAAATATAGCTCTGGATCTCCGGTCTCTGGATCCCGGGCTCTGGATCCCCAGCCTCCGGATCCTTAGCCTCTGGATCCCCGCTTTCATTGCTGAATGATATTGAAGTAGCTGAATCTTCACGCTGAAGCCTTTTTATATTCAATTTACATCGCATCCAAAATTTTGAAGTTGGAAGTTCAACACTCAGTTGGTATCCGCAATACGGTGAGCCCTGGGCATATCCAGTGAATTCTTCTGACAGAACTATATTTTTCTTAGTGCAGTACAGTTCAACGCTTAAGCAATTCCAAGTAGCTGAATCCTTATCTCCTTGCAGGGGGGATATTTTGCTATCGCAAAACTCATGGTGGTACATCTTGCGTTTCACTAATGGAAAATCAGGCCTGCAGAGATGAGACCTATAATGCAGCAAAACCTATACTGAGAACCAGAACAATAAAAAGCTCAATCGCAAAATTTTTGCGGTCATTTTTGACGGCTGGGCCCTCTAGTTTATAATAAATATGACCACCTTAGCTAAATGAGCTTACATCACAGCAGTCAGAGTCCATTGTATACTGCATCATTGAATGGATATTGTTGTGTACATTCGAAGTACATTGACTGTTCTGCTTACGTAGACAGTATTTATTTATTTATTTATTATTTATTTATTCATGCTTGCGGGCATTCATGACCATCTCCTTGGCGGAGATTGTTCTCCCCTCTCTTTTTTATTTTCTCTTTCGTCCCTGCAATACAGCAGGGGCCCCACGGTTCCCGCAACACATGCACACTACCTGTGTGACGCCGTCCGCTCACCATCCATGGTCATGTGACTGCCACACCTTGACAGTCGAGCCTTCAGCTATAAAAGAGGCTGCCAAGTTACCTCGACAGCCCAGATAGAGTCCAGAGCTCCGATATATAGCAGCTCGTCATTACTAGACCGTCTTATCTAGCCTTAAGGATGTACCTTAGCCACCACAGGTACCAGGACTCACTCTGTATCTAACACCAGAAATACAGAAAGCAGAACTCCCGGATGTTTCCTTCCGACCTTCTGACAGAGCTGTCGTCTGACCCGTGGACATTGCCCAGCACCCGCAAAACTATCAGATAAGACAGGTTCACACAGTAGTGCCCTCACACCTGCATTGGTGAGCAAACTGCCACTCTTACCGTACAAATTGTATATGATTGCATACTTTCTAGCGTTCTCTTAGAAAAGTCCATTTTCTGGTTTTTATTATAGTTTACCATTGAATTGATAATTCTAATTATATCTCAACTCATGTATGAATATTTGAAGAACATGCGTATTGATTTTTAATCCCAAATACCAATAAATAATTAATTTATTAGCAAATCATTAGGCTGAGGTACATCGCACCTCACCTCTCCCGTTATAACTCTTTGCTATGGGTCTCCCTTCGTAGGGTTAATGCACTATGCACACATGTCAAAATTTAAAAAAATGGAAAATAACTAGTAATATGACTTTCAAATTTAAGATAGGCTACACTTGGGAAAAATGATAAAGCTAGGATGGAAGCCTATTTCAAGACCTTTCAAATGATGTAATGCATGACAAAAAAGCATCAGATTAAGTGCATTTGCCAAGAGGAAAACTGACATAAGTTCACTGGTATTGACGCGCACCCGCATGTTGCCCTGTCACTGCAGCAGATGGCCATGGCAAGACGAACGTCAGTGCTGCGGTAAGTGGGTTTTAAGTATCATTTCTGTGCAGTTGCCACTGTCACAGTATATGGTGTTACTCCTAACACAACAAAGGCCATAAAATAAATAATAAACAACCCATGATCTAGCTGAAAAACTTTTTATCGAAGCTAATTATTTGTTGCGCTCTGTAAAATTCAACAGTTTAAATTTTGTCTTGTGGAAAACCTCACACAATTTCTTTCTAGAAACTTTTTGGCATATCTTCATTTCCCTACATATATTAATTTATTTTAAATATTGGCGACACGGTTGCAAATGCAATGAACTTTTCAAGGGTTTTGAAGCCGTGATTACTCAATCAAGTGACGAAGTAAGATATTACGTACCTAGACAAGATTTAAGCTGTCGTTTTCTAATCATTTGATTCTGATCTACAAGCATAATGTGTGTAAATTTCACCATGCTTAGCAACTCGAAATAGTACAACATATGTTTTATCCAAAAATCCTCCTCAACCGTAGTAAAACCCACTTATAGCAGCACTGACGTTCGTCTATCCCTGCCTATCTGGTGCAGAAACAGGGCAACATGCGGGTGCGCGTCAATACCAGTGAAATGTCAGTTTTCCTCTTGGCAAAGGCACTTAATCTGATACTTTTTGTCATGAATTACATCATATGAAAGGTCTTGAAATAAGCTTTCATCATAGGTTTCTCGTTTTTCACGAGTGTGACTCTTAATTTTATTTAGCCTATTTTAAATTTGAATGTCATTTTCCGAGTTATTTTACACTTTTTACAAATTTTGACATGTACGCATGTCGCCGCATAGAGCATTAAAAGATGTACGTTGCTACCAATTTTCATCAAAATCGGCTAAAAAATTTTTTTTACCATAAAAATTGTTTCTCGGAATAAAACTAAAAACGATTTCACTTTTTTTTAAATGTGAATCTTGCCAAAAAAAAATACGCCACAGAGTACGGCTATGATGACTTTACTTCTGATTAAAATATTTGCACTGCATTTTTCAACACCCTGTATAGTTTAATTTCTTAGAATAATTCTTGTATTGAACCCTTCCGAAATATTTTCAAAAGCAAAACCTCGTTTAAATTCTTACTCCGACAGGTGTTTAAATTATCTTTTCTGCACGAATCGCTCCGATAACTGCCCCCAAACGCTCCGGCAACTCCCCCAAACGTTCCTATAAGTGCTCTGGTAACTGCGCCAAACGCTCCCATAAGTGCTCCTGATGCCCTTTCCTATCGCTACCATTGCACACTAATAGCGCTCCAAGTGCTCCTTTTTAACCGCTACTACGGCTCATTTTTAAGAGCTCCAACGTCCTAGCTCTAGTTGTGACAAATATTAGTCAACCTCACAAACAGACTAACCGATCATCACCAAAACAACTGCTGTAAATTTCGTAAAGATCTATCCATAAATTTTCGAGTTATTGTGCTAACAAGCATCAAATTAAACGTAGCGTCAAACGAAAGAATGAACAAACTCATCATCCCAAAACTTTGGTTATTCACTCTTCGTGATGTACCTAACAACTCATATAAATTTTATGAAAATCTGTTCATAACTTTTTGAGTTATGGCCTTAAGACAAAAATAGGCAGAGAAACAAACTTATAACCTATTTTCACCAAAAGTTAATCATCTGTTCATCTGTTACTGTTGCCATGCCTAACAATCCCTGAAAGATCCGTACATAACTTTTAGCATAATCTTGGTGACAGACAAATAGACAAGCAGAATAACAGACGAAGAGACAGACAAATACGACACAAATATAACCTCCTCGGCAGAGGTAACTAGAGAATCATTCTGAGAGCGCATACAAGCTAGAATTTTGATTTGTAACTATTCCGTGAATTTGCTTGACAAGCAAGGCAAAATTAACGAAAACTTGAAATTGGTCCTAAAATCACGATTTCCTCTTTATCTTCACCAAATTTTTATCATTTGTGCCTCTTGACATTAATAACAGTGCCTATAATATGCTTGAAGATCCGTCTGTAGTATTTCAAGTGTTGTACTGATAAACACTATGGCAAACATACGGGGGGAATTAAGGAAAATTTCTCTCTAAGCGTAATAATTAATAAACCAGTAACGCTAAATGATGTCTGGTATGATAGCTGGCCCCCAGACTGAGAAAAATTTCGATGCACGTTGGTGTTTCACTGAGAAGCATCAGAATGCATGTGGGTGTTTCATGGCGTAGTTTGGTCTGTCATCGCAGCAGAGAGAAAAACGTATTTCAGTCAGAAAAACATATTTCCGTAAAAAGGATGCGAGCAAAAACTTCATAGTTTTGTTACACGTGCGAAACCAAACGTGGTTACTTACTAACACGCAGATTGCTATTGTAATTCGAAATTTCGTCTTTTCAGGTGCACCAATTTGACCTGTTTTTGATGCCTCTAGGTGCATCATCGGCTTTGTTCCAAAACCGAAACACATACCGTAAGTACATCAACATGACCAAGTACATCATAAGACCCTATATGCATCATCATGATGCACTTTCCTATCTCGGTTTTGGGACAAAAAGCATGTAATTTTGATTACACTTACTGAAGTGCATTAAATTTTCTCTCAGTGTATATGCGATGCATAGCACAATTCAGGTCATAACAAATGGTGGCAACGATGAGATGCTGTCCCTTATCTTTTGTTAAATCAAAATACTAAGATTCATCAATCTCAAATTTGCTGTCAAAGCGAAGGTCTTGACTTCGTTTCCTCTTCATTAGAACGCAATGCAATCTCCACACAAACAGCAAGGCACTGAAAAATTGAATACTGATGAAATTTCAGTCACTTTGGTACCAAAGGTTTCATGGTGATCCTTAAATGAGTAATTGCTCATTTATCTATCCAAGTGTTTCAAACTTACGTCGAAGTTGGTAGAATGAATCCACGCAAAGGAGTATCACACTTGGCAGAGCAATACATTTGCCCACACACAAGAAAGCTAGAATTTAGATTAAATATTTGTAGCTATTAGGTTTTTTTTTTCAATTTTTTCAATTCCCCTCGTATAGTCAAAAACACGAACGGACGATCCGATCATCACTAAAATATGACAACTTGAACCTTTCAATATTTCAATAGGTCCTGAAAATTTCATGAAGATCCGTCCGTGACTTATTGGGTAATGCTCTGACAAACATGAAAACAATCATAGAGACAAACAAACGGACTGAAAAATCATCACAAGAATTCTTCAGTTGCGTTTTGTAATGTTCCCAATAATTCCGCAAATTTTATGGAGAGCCGTTCATATCTGTTTGAGTTGTGTTACCAGAAAAATAAGCGGACGAATAAACGAACTGTTTTAATGATCTTCATCAAAAGTTAATCCTACATTCTTCTAACATATAGCTGACCCTCCCTGCAAAGTTTGTAAAGATCCGTCCATAATTTTTTGACTAATCTTAATACCAGAGACAAACAGGCAAACGAAAGAACAGACTCCGACAAAAACAAAACCTTTTTTGGGGAGGTAATAAGTGCAATCAAATTCCACTGTGATACAATGCTTAGTCAAGCTAGTGGGTTTCAATTTTCGTTTAATAGGATTGTAAAATTATGGCATCATTGAGTGTGCGGAGATATTAACTTGAGAGGCTTTAGTTGCCCTGAACTTCACACAAGCTGGAACGCTAGCTGCCCAAAAGTAATAAATCTTAGTTTGTAAAATGGGGAATCCAGCCATCCCAAATCTACGTGGGTTGTTGCAAGTGGGGAAACCAACGTTCCTGGCTTAAGTTCCGGACAAATCAAGTCGACTGGGCTTGCCTTTATTTGGTTTTTGTAAGCCACTAATTGAAAACTTTAAACTCTATGCCCTTTATGTATAACCTTGGGGCTTCCAAAAACTCAGTCAAGCTCCATGCATTGGAATTGTCGGCCGCCTCAAGGCAACCGGGTTCTCCCTTACCCTTACAAAAAGATTCAAAGGGGCAGAGCTAACTCATCCATCTTAAATTATTTTGCAATATGAAATTTATATGATCGACTCAGCTCACCTCGGTTTTGCCCTCCTATGGCGCCCTACATGTACAGTATCTGTCACAGTCCGTCAGTAAAAATTCCTTACTGCCAGAATCTGACGTTTCTAAATCCTTTTACCTCGAGAATGGCGCCAAACATGATGTTTTTTTTTTTTTGCTGTACCCGTGCTAGTCATGGACTGCATAACATAAGTCGGGCACACACCCGACTGGCTTAGCCGACAATACTATCCAGCAGACAAAGATAGCTGAAGCCCACACAGGGGAACAATACTCCAATAGAGGCAGAAAAAAGTTTCCTAATGTAATAAAACTTTTGGTGCATTTATTTACTAGCTGCACCCGTGAAACTTTCACGGTCTGGCGGAGCCTTTCGGGTTGAACCCCTGGAAAATATAAGGTAACTAGTGGCCCGTGCCGTCAATATAAATGACGGCAAAAAATTAACACTTCACCAAAACCCCGCCGTCTTTTGGGCTTCCTCATTTTCCCCCTATCTAATACTGAAGAAAAAGATTCCAAGGTACCCAACTTTATTTTTTCGCCTTTTGAAATCTGAATTTTCTCCTATCATATTAGTTCTATTTTTACCCTATCTAATACCGAAGAAAAAGATTGTAAGGTACCCGACTTTTTTCTTTTACATTTTGAAATCTGAATTTTCTCCTATCTAATTCCCATAGACAGTGACAGGAAATATATAAATAAGTAAATAAAAACACGATGTGAATTATTATATAGTACTGATAAACAAATTTCATGCTACACTAAACTATCTGTGACCCGTTGGATTATCATCACCATATTTTTTTACCTTTCGCAAAAGTCAGGTGATATTTAGCTGGTCACAGACCACGCGCTTTGTGACTCCGTTCACTCCTGAGTACGTGGGTCACCATCGCCAGCTTCTCAGTTTTGGGAGGTATACTCAACACTCTGCCTCTGCGCAAGGGAAATATATATGTGACGTATAGTCCCATTGTATTTCCCGTATCACCTCCAAATTTAACATTCATGCATTCGAGCTCAGATTCATCTTCGCGAAACCCGTGAAACTTTCCGGTCTGGCAAGGCGTTTCAGATGTACCACGGCAGTGCCGTACCTACTTCACAACAACATCGAGACTCCAACACCGTACGGCCAGCCTCTTTGCTGATAATAAATTCTATCGGCTGCCATGTGTAACGGGTCACGTGCAATTCCCTTTTTAGCAAAGCGCGATTCAGGTTGTAACTCATTTATACCAAAAAGGTCAGGTGCATAAACATAATTCAAAAGGCCTTTCCCAACGGCCCGGGAATTACACACACCCGCCGTGTCATAATTACGTCCACTTCCCAAAACCATAAAATCTCTAATTTCCTCCTATCTATTAATAACGAAGAGCGTGACCGCACCAACCTATGTGAATAAAAAATAACTATTATTGCGTGAATTTTCTTCACCCACGGGTCCACTAGTAAAAAATATTTACGGACTACTTCATTACGACCAATTACAGCATAAACGTTACGCAGTGGCCGAACAGTATTCGAAGCGCTCTAGATCAGGAAGAGTAATCCTAGTTTCAGGACCAATTTTAATATTGCCTTGCTTGGCCGGGGTATGCGCTCCCCCAGTGCTTTAGTTATGAAGTTACGAATTAAAACTGTTCATGCCATAACTTAACATGTATTTTAATGGAATATACATTTCTATAAATATTTTTTGGTCGATATGGATACCATTTCTTTTACTTTTATATTCTTTACTATAGTTTGCATATTTTTTATTGTTTGCATACATATTTGTAATTTTATGTACCATGTAGCTTTCTGAATGGCATTGTTGAAAGTATACGAAAGTTGCTTTCCCGTGGCATGATTAGCGTTTGAGGTGGGACACAATCTCCACTGTTTATGAGAAGGTACAAATACAATATGTTCTACAGGCACTTAATATATTTTTTTGTTCCATTCTAAAGGGAACAAATTTTCTTCAAGTTCAAGTGAAATAATTGAAAAGCTTCTAATTATGGAAACCATTTGAAAATAGCTGGATAAAAATAAATGGTCGATGCAGATAACGAGGTATTATTGGAAATGCAAATAGTACTGAATGAACATACTTTTTCTCAAGTTGATAATGAATCATGAGTTTAAGTCGTACGAATATGAAAACTTTCTATGGTTCAAGCTGGTGGTATGCAGAATAACGTATTAATCGACAACTTATAGTAAAGAAATGCCGATCTGTAGTTCGCAATGCGGTGTGATAATTTAATCGCTGCAACAATTACACGAGCTGTGTATAAACTTATAGGCAGCTGGTTGCATCTGCCCTGCATTCACGTATGCCATTAGCGGAAATGAATCATTCTTGTACTGTCTCTGCTAATTACAGAGCAAAGCGCCAACTTTAATCACTAATTCAGAAATTACTAGTTAGCGCCATACACTCGTAATAAGCACATCATTAGCATAGCTAAGAGTGCATTTTACTCGTTCATATATGAAACAAGAGCGCTCATGTTTCGTCGACATGTTCTCTCCCACGTGAGGAAGTGCAGAGCAATGCCACTTTGACAATGCCCTTGAACAGTCAACTAGTAGTAGCTGCATCTTGAGATAAGAGGAATTTGAAACACGATACGTCAACTCCAATTTCTAGGCAGTGCAACTGCTATAAGATAGGGCACTTACATTGATGTTTTTGAAACCTGTGTTGTAAATGTTATCTAACAATAATATCTGGAACTAAAAAAAGAAAAACAACTATTCGGTCCTATGTGCGCTCAACAACCCACTATATAATAATGCACAGTTGTTGGTCGCATGCTCCGCGTCCACTTGCTTGCTCCAATGTTGGTCCTGTCCGTCACGCTGTTAAGGATTTAGATAGGAGGAAATTCATCTACAGAAAAAGTTGACATAGCATAAAATATCAAATAGCTATAGCTTCTGAAAGATATGGTCTAATGTGGAAATACTGGGTTTTCAGAATCTCGCTTCGCTTTGAAAGTTAGCTGGGATCTTTTTGATATAGCGATGCTGCTGCTTCTTCTTCTGAGCGTGGTAGATGAAAGGCGGTATCCTTGATAGTTTTAGCTTCAGTCGGGCTTCAGCTATATCGCATATTCTTTGGCTAAATATTTCGTAGCAGTTACAGAAGCTCAGTCTTGGTTTGAGTTTTCGTTCCTATCGTGCAAAATCCAATTTGCTTACGGTTTTTTAGCTAAATATTTTCTAGCACTAGTAACTTAACGCTGAACAGGCGACATTATATATTCAACTAGCGGGACGTGTGGAGATTCCACGGTTAGCTATGTTCTCGCTGTATTAAACGTAGCAATCCTAAGCTAGGCTATTAAAACTCATTTTAATTTGACCTAATGCAGCTCCTCTTACCTAACCGAACCTAAAAATAACACCCACGACGAAGTGCGTCTAACTTCAAGTCTGCTGCACCCGTGAACGTTTCCCCCCACCCTTTCGATTAACCTGCCGGGAATGCAGCTTCGATTTTTCTAATATTATTGTGTTCAAAACTCCTCTGGCAGCTATTCCGTTAGAGCGAGGGCCAATGGCTCAATATCGAATCTCTCTTTTAATTTCTATTGAGTTTCAATTCTCATTGGTTCCTATTTGGAATCAGTATGTGTTCATACATTAGGTCTTTATCAAGCACACAGAAACGTCTGTTCCAAGAACGTGAAGCGGTTCAGTGTTCCGACTCGTTTGCAACGTGCGTAATTCACCGGTACATCTCGCAAATGTTCTTCCAGCAAAAAATACGCACTTGTTCATCATGATATATACATCTATATGTATACGCCTTCGCTGAGCTGTGTTTCTCAGCTTCTGAAGATAATATTATTTAGGGTTTCACATTCTCAATAATGCCTTTTTCATTAGTCAATCAATCAATCAACTTTATTAGGTACTCACAGGAATGGTACAATAGTTATATTAAACATAGCTTATCACTAGACTTAAATTAAATACAGAGAGCGCTTGATAGCCTTAGTACACGTT
>LQNS02278078.1:12676172-12687864 GCA_001587735.2 Parhyale hawaiensis | reverse complement strand
TTTTTTCATTCTTTTGTTTTTCCACCCGCTGGGCTGGTTGCGTGGGGGTTTGTTAACCTCATGGAGTTTTTCCGTTCCTACGTCGCCAGCCTTGTGTGATTTAATAATAATAAATAATAATAAAGTGGATATTTTATGATTTGGATATAGACTAGATTAGATAGGTGGCAATAGGCCCATTTCCAAAGAGACACCGAAACTTACGCCCCGGCCCTCTATGAGCTTTTGCCATCATGTTAGTAGGAGTACTCTGCTTACCATTTTCACAAGAGACGATCATGAATGCAAGCAAGCGCGATCAAGATCCGCTGACATGCGGAGCTTAGAGACATCAAACTGTGTAGTTGGAGCGGGAGAGAGAAAAAGACGGATTAAGGTGGAATCGGAAGCTTTGGCCGTTAAGAGTTTGCGACTCCTGGAGGAGTTCTTGGCTGTGGAGGATGTTTCTCCCAATGTATGTCAAGACCCAGTCGGAAATTATGGTTGTGATTATAGTAGAGTATAGTGCTGTATGAGAGATGGTAGATATGTCGACCATAACATAACGTTGATTTAAGTCGAGATTGGTGGAGGCAATATTGGTAGTTTAAGGTTGGTCAGAAAACGAAGGTCGATGGTACTACATGGATGTTTAACGACTATATATGGTACATGGTAGTACATGGATATTTAAAGACTATAAATGGTAGAGCATAGGCTAGAGAATAACTATGGTAGCTTATCAACGGATTTCCATTCGTACGATCATGAGGGGAATTCCTCCCATTATATGGGGCAGAATATGTATAGATTGCCATGGATTTTGATAATATGACTAGAATACCCAACATTATTGACCAAAATAATATTGTATGACTATACGTTTGAATACGAAACATCTAAAAATTCATATTATAGTGCAAAAATTGTGCATAGTTTCAGTTTTTTCTGTTCTGTGGATGGAATGTAAAAATTGCAGGGTATGTATGGACACTAACCGCCTTGACGTTATTTTTATCTATTGTTTCTCGATTTTTTTTACGCTAAACCACTTTAGCGTAGTTACCCATTATCTTCATTTTTTTGTATCCTTTGCTAAATAGTATGATGGCAATCTTTGATCAAATATTGCCATCTATTTCCATGTTCATTCAATTTATATCTGTAGAGATTCATCAAGAAATTATTCCCATTAGCTTTATGTAAAAGATGTCCAGTTTTATGAAATATTTAGCCATAAGTACCCTGGCAACGGTACGGCAAAAACTTATCAATCGAGTTGTGACTTCCTCTAAGCTGGGTAGTGTAGCTCTATAACTGAGTTAAAGCCAGGGTTGTGGAGTCAGTATTGGGAGTCGGCCGCAGTTGGAGGATTTGAGGGAGAGTCTGAGTCAGAATCTCACTTGTTCTAGGAGTCGGAGTCAGAATCTCATTAGCTCTAGGAGTCCGAGTCGGAATTTTACTTGCTCTAGGAGTCGCAGATAGAGTCTGTATTTTTATCCCAACTCTGTTACCGGAATCGTATTGTTAAGCTGTTCTAAATGGTTTTGATAAGGCAAAATATCATAGTAAATGTATAGAAATTACTAACCACTATCTTTAGTTCAATATGTGCGAATAGCCTACAATTGGTAAAATAATTAAGACATGTTTAATGTTTATATTAGCTAAATACTAGTTGAATCAAGCCGTCTGAGTCGGGAAACCTTGAGGACCCGGAATCAGAAACTCTGGAGAACCAGGAGTTGGAAATTCTGGAGGGCCATGAGTTATGAGTCGGACCTTCAACCATGCAACTCCGCAACTCTGGTTATAGCTATATATATATAGCCTACACAAGCCTTAAGCTCACTCTTCAAAAGTATTCAGTTGGTAAAATATTCACATAGGCTCTGTAAAATAAGGACAATGCCTGTTGCAGATGCATTCAGTTACACTATTGCACCATAGGTAGAGACAGGAATATTATTATCGGACAATTAATACAACCCAAATGAAGCATCTTGCAACACCAGGAAGCCCAAGACGATGCTAAAGGAAATCCAGCATAAAAAACTTTAACAGCTGACTTGAACGCCTGCAGGCCAATACAAACAAGTCGATGCCCGCAACAAATTCCAAACCTTAGCCGACCAGGGCACAAAGCACCGTTCGAACTGATTAGTTCGACATGTGACAGCCTCCAAAGTGAAAGAGTACGCTCCGCACGCAGCAGGAGTCTCTCTCACAAAAACCATCAGCGCAGGGAGAGAATGCAACCAATGCCTCTCATTATTGTACACCTTATAAAACATACATAGCTCGGCTACTCTTCTCATGTGGGACAAAAATAAGAATGGTGACCAAAGGTGTCTCCAGATGGAAAAAATTAATTACATGCAGCTAAACAAAAAATTGGCCAACCCTCAAGTACATGTATAGGCCTACCTAACCATTCACAAATTAAAGCACAGATACCTAATAAAAAGAATACTCACAAATGATGCAGATAAGTCTTTTATAATAAAATAACATCCAAAGTTGAAACTCACCTGTTTTAGATATAGATAACTTGGCACTATGGGAAGAGGACGAAGATAAGCTGCAGCAGAACTGAACAGCCCAGCATGGCACTTTCCTGTGATATGAAACGCAATAGAAATTCATTAGTAGTTCCTATATATTGTTGTTGAATCAATTATGATAGTTAATCATCACCCTCAGAGTGGGAGAGGTGACAATGGTTTCATTGAAGATTTAATTATAGTAAGCCAGGGCTATTTGATACGATTTTTTACTTTTTAGTTAATAACTTCTTACTATTATGAGTTTTTCTACAAACTAGGTGTCATTTTGTAGGTCTAAATGAGAGCTAACAAAATAGTGTAGCTATGAGAAAAATTTCTAGTTTTTAACCATAGCAGGCAATAAATAAAATATGAGCATCCCGAATTACCCTGGCATCTGGGGCTTTTCAGGACACCTGTAAAAAGTGTTAGAAACATGCTTCAAAATTATTTTTAGGCACTCAAATGTCTTTAATGATGATTAGAGGAGTTCATTTTGTATTTTTTGTTGGAGGAAGTTTATAAAGTTAAAGACACATGTGGAGTAAGATTGAATTATATTTTTACTATTGTATTTTTTCACCCGTTTCTAGAATTTCCTCAACTCTATTCTACTAAGAAACTGCAGACCTGATTTGCAGGCAGATGTCTTTGATAGCTGGTCAATGTTGGCGAAATTTTCTTTTGAGAAGAGGTAGATGAATTTTGATTGTGAGATTCTATTGCCAGCGCCCTCGGTTTTTCTTTAGATTGACTCATTTTTTTATGCAGATTACAAATCCGGAATTCGTTTGTGGCGGTTGACTCTACTTCTTGAGATATCTGACTTTCAAGTCCCCATTAGTTTCCCATGGGAGAAAATACCCGGGAATCATAAAGTTTATTAGAATACCTTTTAAATAGTTTTTAATCTAGGTTAGATTAAAAAAAAACTATTTACAAGGTGTTCCATTACACTCTGCTATCACCAGGTATTTTCCCCCTTAGGAAAACAATGGGAATTTTTAAATTATTTATATATATCCAAAGTAGAGCCGACCACCAAAAATCAATCTCAGATTTTTAATCTACATAAAAATTGAGTCAATTGAAATAAAATAGCACAAGATTTTTTGACACGCAAACTGCGAAATTTTAACGTGGAGAAGTCCCCATCTTTGCGACACATTTGAGACTCACTCCAGTCTCGCATCCATGCTCGTACTAATGGGTCTCGCTAGAAACATCTAGAGACCCATTCTAGATGGCAACGTTATTTCACGCTATGGCCATAATTGCATATCATAGTTTCTCTCACTAGGAACAATGGCAACTTCAAATCAATTGCCAAATACCATTAAAAGTAAGCATTTTCAATGAGAAATATTAATCTTGAAAAGTCGTAGATCAGACTGCAAAGTGTAGCAAATGTGTTGCCAAATCTGTGACTTTTCCACCAATGCGTTGCCATATTTAGTATAAAAAATAGCCGGCCAACAATTACAAAAGGAGCTTCAGTATTTTGGCTATTTACGGCAAAAATAAAATGTTCGTAAACTAAAAAGTTCCCAATATTTGCATATACTAATAATAATAATTGTTTTTGGGGCGGTGGAAAACCATTTATCACTATGGTAAACCTTTAGAAACGAGAATATCTTGGAAATAATTGTCTTGATAGCGCTACTGAGCTACGTCCGCCAAGTGCCAGCTTTGTTTACGAACACAAAAACTAGTTTTTCTCTACTATAACAAAGCCCTATAAATAATTTTTTTAGCTACAACGTAGCTCATACTCATCTAGACTAGGCAGCTGGGACTGGTTCTACTAATATCCTACAAAAGATACATAAAAAAGCGTACATCGATATTGCGCTCCGCTGTCTGCCAGCCAGCCGCCATAATGTAGACAAAGCTGCCGTTGCCGCCTTGGTGGATCGTTTTTGGAGCAAGGATGCTAAGCTTCTCAGATTATGCAACAAGCTAATAAAAACGTCATAAAGAGGAGAAAAGTACAAGTGAACAGGAATATTGTGAAAAGCTACACTAAGGCAGAATATTTAAAGTCTAATATTAAATAAAAGTCGACAAAATTAACTTTAACGCTTCGGGATGCAAATCCCATCATCGGAAAACCTACAAACTAACAATCTTTCAATAAAAATCTTTTATTCTCAAATCTATTAGGGGAGCATGGGTGTTATCGGGAAGAGGTCTAAAATGTGAATGAACAGAGCTATACGGTAGGAGCCGGATGTCAGCTGCCGTACAGTCGGCAGATGTGAGGCTAGGTATTGACAGTATGCAGTGGTACAGCCGAGGTCATAATGTTGAGACTAGGTCTGCTTCTATGGATATGGAGGGACTCTAATGTTGTGAGCTCGATAGGATTGGAAGAGTCTATGATGGAGTAGTCATTTCTGCTGATGGGATGGTTGTTTTGTTCAGCATGCAAGTGGGGGGCTCAATGTGAGGGATTCGCGAGTGGTAAGCCGGTACGGCTAGATACACCGAAATGATGGTCAATACGGGCTTTGAAGTGTTGCCCAGGGCTACCTATATATGAGGCACAGCAGGCCTGGCATCGGTAACGGTAAATAACACTGGACACAAGTGGTGTGGGGGGGGGTTGTCTTTGAGTTTGAAGTAGGACCCAATGGTAAATGTGTTTTTGTATGAAAATTTGAAGTTGATATGTGGGTAGGCATCGGAGAGGAAAGTTTTCAAAGTGCTTACTGCATTGACAGATGCTTTATTGTAGAACGGAAGCGAGTGAAAAAAGTCCAATTGACTGACCCAGGGTTTGCTAATGCCGGGTTCGACCAGCTTGTCTAGGAACAATTTACAGTGGTGGTCTAGAAAATGGTGCGGATAACCGTTATTTCTGGAGAATGTTCGGAAGAAGTCAACTTCGTTTGAAAATGCAAGGTATGAAGAAGACAAATGGTATGCTCGAAACAGTAAAGTTTTTATTGCATTGATTTTGAATAATTGATCATAGCAGTGACTAAAAAAACTTGTCCCGAGGCCTGAGAAAGTGGGTTTTCCGTAAATTCCAGTGGTCAGTGTTGAGTCTTGATCGGTTATTAAAACATCGAGGAAAGCTGAAGAATTATTTGATTAATGTTCGGCCGTGAATTTGATATACTATTCAAATATTGCAAAAATAGATCAGAATCTGCTTGATTGTTGAATATGAGGAAGATGTCATCTACAAAAAGATTATAGTGGATGGGCTTGAAGTGACGTGGGCAATTGTTGAGCCAGAGGGTTTCGTGATGGCATAAAAAGATATTTGCCTGGGAGGGGCTAAGTGGGGAGCCCATGGAAACTCCATCTATTTGCTTGTACAGTCTATTGTTAAACATTAAGGAGTCTTTGATGGCAAGGCTAAGAAAAGTTCGGAAGGTAGGTTTATCCATGTTCTGGAATAGGTCCGTGTCATTGAAGGCTTTGTTACAAATAATTTCTATGGTTTCTTCTACGGGGATGCTGGTGAAAAGGGAGGTGATGTCAAAACTAGCTATGTATGCATTAAAAGGCAGTTGGAGGTTTTTGATTCGATCTCACAAAAAGTCATATGAATTGCGCAAAGTGTACTGATTGGTTGTTAAAGGTTCAAGTATTGAAACGAGGAATTTTACAATGGGGTAGGACGGTGTTTTATATGCGGCTAGAATTGGTGGTAGGGGGTACCGGTTTTGTGTACCTTTGGAAGCCCGTACATGACTCCAGGGGAAGCACCTGAATTGTAAAGAGAGCGGTAGATCGAATCGGTGTCGAGGCCTTTGTCCAACAACTTTTTCAAATATCTATGGATTTCGTCAATGAATTTAAGCCTGAGTTTGAAGGGATCGGTAGGAGGGTCGTAGATAGTGAACTTTGTCGTATCAGCCAGAACTATTGTATTTATTTTTTGGTGGTACTGGTTTTTATTTAAGATGGCAACACCTCTTCCTTTGTCGGGTTTGCACACGACAACGGTATTCTGTTTGTAGAAATTGGACAAAAAAGATAGGTCAGACTTTGAAAAAATCGGAGAAAACACTTTATGTTTTCTGTTTGAGGTGTAAATACTATTACAAGTTACTTTTATTTTGTTCCTTACTTCGGCAAACGAGAAATTAGGGTGTAGTGGTTGAGATTTTAGTATGTTAGCTAAGCCCTCGAAACCAATGAAATGTTTACAGTAATCCGGTTTGGATACGGGTAGGCAAAATTCTGGGCCAAAGGATAACAGAAATTTAAGGCGTGGTTGAAGGGTAACATCTGAGTAGTTGAAAATTACGTTATCTGGGTTGCAAGAGGTTAGGTTCGGAGATGCTCCTAATGCATTCAACTTTCTGCCATGAACGGATTTTGTTCTGTCAATGAATTTTCTATTGTTACGTTCTACGAAATGGACAAGACTGAAATGATCAAGAAATGAAAATGAAATTTTAATTTGGGATAAAAAGTGTCTAACTGAATTCGTATGGTAATATTACTTTATTGCCTTTGAATTTCTAAGTCTAGGAGTTTGGATTGCCAAGACTTGTATAGTTGGCTGTTCTGAAGTGATTGACAGTATAAGCGGAAACGGAGAAACTTGGGGATGACTTGGTAAGCCTTCCAGCAAGTGAGAAAGTGTACATCTACTATTGATTTTTCAAGTTTTCCGGAGAAATTTTCATATTTTCTGAAGATTGAGACGCCGTGTTGTCCGTATCTGTTCAATATTGTTGCAGCTATGATTTGTTTGCTGGGAATCTAATTTTAAGGAGGAAGAGGTAAGCGAGGCTAATGTTGAACATTTTGCAGTTGGCTGTACGAACGGTATAGAACAGTAATTATTGAATAGTTTCCAGCTCTGAAGTAGTGGTTTGAGAGTACACTGCGTCCCCCGCGGTAAGTTGCGTAAGAGAGAGCAGTGTAAGGATCGTTCTGGAGTGCGGTCAACAAACTGTCATTAGTCGACCACACTCCAGAGCAACAGGGCCTAAGCTGTAAGTGGACGGGAAGAACGTCCAAACCAAGAAATAATAACCAAAATAATTCAATAAACACTGAAATAAGTGTTCAGTAGTGGTAATCATAACAACTTAATTTTGAACATGGCAACCTCCATTTTTCATTATTACCTCTGCCAATGAGGTTATGTTTTCATTGTGTTTGTCTCTCTGTCAGTCTGTTTGTGTGTTTGTCACAGTGGTTCTATTGAGTTTTTCAATACTTGGCTAAAGCTACTTTAAATGAGGGATTGTTAGGTATGTTAGGAGGAACAGATGATTAACTTTTGGTAAAGATATATCCATCCGTTTGTTTGTTTGTCTGCCTCATTTTTCTCGATGCCATAACTCAAAAAGTTATGGATGGATTTTGATGAAATTAACATGAGTTGTTGGGTATATAACAAAGAGTATTTGACCAAATTTTAGTAATGATCAGTTTGTTCGTTCGTTCGTTTGTCTCTGTTTTTAATTTTATGCTTGTTAGCACAATAACTCGAAAAATAATTAATGGATCTTAATGAAATTTATAGGGGTTGTTGGTAATGTTAAAAGACATGAATGATCAAATTTTGGTGCAGATCGGTTTGTTCGTTTCTATGTTTGACTTATGTTTGTCATAACGTTTGTTAACACTTTTACTCAAAAAGTCATGAACGGATTTTCAAGGAAATTGAACAAGCTGTAATTAATATAAAAAGACACGAATGATTAGATTTTGGAGTTTATAAAAGAAAATTATGGTTTCAGAGCAAATTTGAATTTTTTGCTGCCGTTGCCTCACTTGGCGGAGGTATGCGCTCTCAGAGTGCTCTAGTTTTTTAAGGCGATTATCAACAAACTTTGTCAGGTTTGATACTTCAGATGGTGGAATAGAATCTGCTGCTGGTTTTACTGCATTCCACAGGCTTACTTTGCTCAAAAACTGCCGACCACCTTCATAGACCTTCTTTTTAATCATTGCCCAGAGGTTCTCAATTGGATTTAAATCGGGGCTATGCACTTGCAAGGTCATAATCCATCCTTTTGTATTCGAATCCTCCATCCGCAAGCCAGTTAGCAGTGTATTGTACTCGCTGTGAGGGAGCGTTATCGTGCTGAAATACCAATTTGGATCTGCGTGCGATAGTCTGCTCATCAAGTCATGGAATCAAATTGGCTTCAAAAAATTGGCAGTACCTTTCTGCATTCAGTTTAACTGCTTCTGCCACTTGAAATGGACCAATAAGGGTGTCACTTACTATACCGGCCCAAAACATGATACCTCCACCACCTTGTTGACGCTTAAGCAGTGTCTGTTGAGGTATTTCATGGAGGACCTATCCAGACGCTCTTCCATCTGGACCATCAGGAGTGGCACTGCATTCGTCAGTAAATATGACATTGGAGAAATCAGTTTTCATGTTCTCTTGAGCTCATTTGACCCTATTTTCCTTATGAGTTTTTGTTAGATGTGGTAGTTTAATTGCTTTTTCCACGTTCCCTAGCTTCTGCAGAACCTCACATCTTGTCATTCTGCTTAGTATTGGGGCTCCAGCGTTTAAATATCGCCTTACTTGTAAAAAATTGTTAGCGCTAGAAACCTTCAAATGTCGCATATCCCGAGCACTCAATTTCCTCGTAGAGGCTCTATCCGGAGTTTTCCTGTTGACTTTACCTTCAATTGCATAAGCCTTAATAATTGTTCGGTGATCACGCTGTAATTCCTTGGAAACTTCGAGTGTCGTCTTACCAAAAGCCAATAACGAGGTCACTTTGATCCTTTTTTCACGTTTTAAACCGTATTTCTTGCCCATGTTGACTAGAGAGTGATGTTGCAGAGTAACAGCAGAACCCCGTGCGATTAGCAAATGTTGCCAAAACGTGGAAAATTGTTCCGTTTTCTTTTTCTCCAGTTGTTTTTATAGTTACAACATACCTGTGCACTAACTTACTATTCACATTTTAAATGTTTCACCCTTATCTTGAAAAGTAAGTAAAAAAATTGTATTTGCAGAATCAAAGGTAACGCACCGTATAAAGCAGTTATCTTGTCTTTTATATCAGGATCATTACCTCAGTGCCAGTGTTATCGTAAGAATCCACATTGACCGGGATATATCGATAGTGATGATATGGGATTACCACTCTGCATCGTTTACCTATAGATGCACACACGTAGTCGGAAGTATAGCGTCCTAGTTGCATACTACGTCTACGAGTGAAGACATTATATCTACTGCGTGCTTTGGTAAGCTCTACAGACGCACATCAGCAAACCGACCCGAGTAAAAAAACAACATCTAGACAAACAGACGGACTGACAGATAAGGAAAATTCGGCCAGTTACGCTTCGTAAGATTCCCCAAAATTACTGCAAGTTTCATGAAGATTTGTTCTTAAGTGTTGGATTCATGTTGCCGAGAAAAAATGTATGCAGACGGACAGATTTTCACCAATAGTTAATCATCTTTTTCTTTTTGACATGCTAAACATTCCCTGTAAAATTTCATATGGATTGTCCAAACCTTTTTTAGTTATCTTGATCACAGATAGACAACCTCCGACCAAAAACATAACCTCCTTGTCGAAAGTAAGAAGTGACTACCGAAGAATTTCAATTTCTCTTGCGATAGTATGAGTGAAGAAAATTATGAAGAGGAAAGAGAAAATTCATGAGACATCGAAATTAGATTTAAACTAGAACCCCTCGTGGCTTAAAACCATCACCCGCGATGGGACAAAATTCAACGTAGGCATTTTTGATAGCCAGCTAATCCTAGTTTTTTTGGCATGGGTCACATCTGGGTCAACCCACCAAACTCACTGAAAAACAAATATGAACATTGCTCAACTACTTCGACCATTATTGGGTGGACAGACAAATATAATATACAAACCTAAATCTTCAACGGAAACATCACCTCTCTCACTTCGTTCGTGGGTGATAGAAACGCAGTCATGAAAGGTGAGCTACTGTACTACGACTGAAAAGAATGTGAATAGAAGGTACGTACGTAAGTGCATTAGGTAAGTTGACAAGCTTTGGGTTACATGCAGGACGTAATGTTAGCTGAGGAGCGTCGAGTTAGACCGAGTTGTGTTAAATTGAAATGTGTGCTGTGAGTGTTAGATGAGATGAGGAGCGTTAGTTCGAGAAGAAACGTGAGGTCGGAGGAGGAATGTTAGGTTAGGTGACGAGGGTTAGGTCATATGAGAAGCTTAATGACAGAGTTGTGTTAGATGAGAAGCGTTAGGATGGATGAGGAGCGTTAGTTTCAATGAGGAGCGTGGTGTTAAATACAACACGACGGGTGATTAGCTGTGCCAGAAAAATAGCAAAATATTGCTCTGTTTTCTGAGTTTTAGTTCACTCCAAATCTGAAGAGATATCCGCAACTTTTTTGGCGACACTTGCAGGAGAAACTGACTTGACGGTTAACAATAAAATAGCTTTCTGTGGCGTACAAAAAGTTGTGTCGACAGCGACGCCACAAAACGTTCGGAGCAGTGGATGAGTGAACGCGTTGATATGAATGACGTGTGAACTCGCTCTTAGATTCTTTATACAGTTCTTATTTGCACTGGAACAGACTTATCGTCCTGCACACAAATACAATCTTTCACCCTTCCATTTCACTTCAGTTATCTGTTAACTGGTACTATATATGCACTGGAACAAACTTGTCGTCCTGCACACAAATACTCACAATTTCTCGCCCTTCCAGTTCACTCCAGCTATCTGTTAACTGGTACAATTTGAGTTTCGACGGCACCAGCACTAACATAAGTCTCCAGCAACTGGTCATTGAATACGAACGAGAATGGAACCGGCCGTCACCTGAAGGTATCTCACATTTACATAAGTCCTTCCATCAGTAGTCGTTGCCGATTATCTCAATACCCTCATGATAGAGGGAAACTTCTTGCTCTGTTAACGTTGAATATGAAAAACTTGTTCTGACTTAGAAGTCCCTCGCAATAACACATGTCTCACTATCAATCTGACAGCATAGAAAAGAGATAGCCATTACCGAGACGTCTCAATATTGACCCAAGTCTTGCCATCAACCTGATGTTGCCTGCAGTAAAGCTTCCCATCAGCTCTCGGTCTCCTGCGCTCAAGCAGTTTACCTCATCCCCTGGCGGTGTTTACATTTCGCACCCGTACTTCACCCATCCCATTGCCATCGTAAATAGAAACTGAGCTTCCCTGAGCCC
>LQNS02278078.1:12610277-12641109 GCA_001587735.2 Parhyale hawaiensis | reverse complement strand
CTCTCTTTTCTCCTGTCCTTTATATCCTACTAACATAATGGCAATAGCTCATAGAGTGCCGGGGCGTATGTTCCGGTGTCTCTTTGGGAATGGGCCTATTGGTTCGTCTACTGCCGCCTATCTAATCTAAAAAAAAAAATCTCCTCACGGTCAGTGCTGTTATACGCTTGGTGTCAGTCGCGGCACTGCCGTCGTATTCAGTCATTCGTTGCTGCTTTCAGCGAACCGGCCGCATTGGAAGAGCTCCTGTAGCTGGTGGAAGACCCCCAAAGGGGATAACGAAGCGCTGGATTTTATGGTACAATTAATTGAAGCAGATCCATGCATCGTATTGACAAAAATGAATGCAACCATGCGCGCCACGTTCACACGAAACCAAACGTCCGTACTTTGACAAGTTCTGGTGCTTTGGAATGTAAATTTAAAACCTTAAAACAAGCTCATTATATTCCCGTTAACAGAAACTCTCCAGCTGTAAAAGAAGCAAGCTATGTCTTTGCCCACTGGATGTATGAAACCGGAATGCAGAAACACAGTATCTACGTTGACGAGAATCATATACTGTACTGTACAAAGCGCGCATATGGCAGAGCCCCGCAAGGTCAGCGAGTAAATCGGGTTGTAAGAGGGCAGAGGGGTTCCAATGTTACAGTTATCGTTACCATAGTTGACCAAGTAGGAGTGTTGTACCATGAGGTTCATTGGAAGTCAGTAAAATTCCAAACTTTTTTAAGTGTCATGACTTCACGAGTCGTTACTTTGAAAGAAGAAGACGCTGTAGTTATGATTCTCTGAAACACATTTCTTCGTGAATGCACTGACCAAGAGGATATACAGTAATGCATTAATTTTTGTTTAGGTATGCTTAGCAATGTGCGTTTCTTGTCTTGTTAGGATAGCTTAGGAACTCCTAACCGTAGGATGGGTTATTTATGCCTGTCAAGTTACGGGAGTTCAATAACAATTTTATCATGTACTTACGTACTTTCTACATAGTTGTTTAAATGTTATACTTATTGTTTAAATAAAGTGGTTATTTGCTTAAATTTTCTTTCCACTGTTCATCCCAAATGCAATTCGTTCTTTAGTAATGGGTAATGTTTCATTGTAACAATTGTTGAAAGGTTTTGCAGACCGTTTATATATTATTGCTGATTGATTAATACAATTAATAGGTTGTTAAACCTATTGTGCGAAATGAATGGCTTGCACAGTGTTTCATTTTTGTCAAAATTGGTGAAATATCGAGCTCATTGTTAACATTCAATTACAAAAAGTTGTATATGTAGGTATGTTTCGGATCATACACCTAAAGAAATAGATAAGCGAAAAATAGGCCAGGTTGCATTTTGTAATGGGTTGCGTTTTCATGGAGATCGGTGACTAGATCGCAGATGGCGAAAGTTGGCTCCTTATTCCTTTCCTTCAATGGTCTTCTCGTATGAAACACTTCTTGGAATCGAAAGTATAGGATATTATAGCTTCTCTTAGCGCGGCCATGCAGTCTTATTATATAACTTTCTCCATACATCGAACAATATGTTTGTTCTCAGTTTACCACTTACAAATTCAAAAAATATTCAACGAAGGGCGGACGAGGCGATGATTTCTTTTTTCCGGTAGTAGACATTATTTTTTCCGTTTGCCGTGTTCCTTTTGACGGAACTGAATCTCTAGCTTAACGGCCTCGGCTGCAGATTTCACTTCAACACCAAATTTTTGATGTACTGAAGGCTGGTTGGGTATGATGGATACGCGGCGGGTAATTCATTTAAATTCACTAAAGCTTGCTGCTTTCCAGTGTAATATTTTTTCCGCATGTAATCCATGGTGGGAGACGATTGTGCTTCTTACATGAATTGAAGGTGCGAGCCCTTATCTCTTATAAAATTTGAGACGGCTGTTGTAGCGTATCCTTCAAAAGTATATCAGTGAAAAAGGTGTACAGTGAATGAAGACCATATCTGACAGCAAATTCTTTGCTGTCATTCATGACAGCACGGACCCTCTAGTTGAACATTAATCATCAATAGAATATTGTAGTAGAGACGGGTGGAAACATTCATTGCACCAGAGGCAAGATCTGAGCAGCTACGGCTCCCCGACCTAACTAGGTACATGTACCTCTCGACTTTTACGAGAGATGGTGACCGGATGAAATCGTAATACTCGAGATAAAATCGTAAAAGTCGAGATAAAGTTACATATAGTGTTGGGAAATGAAATCTGGGTTTTCCTACTAGATTCTGGAAGAAAAAATGTTAAAACTGTCCAATCTCTTTATGCAACAGAAAATGACACTAAAGTAATAGTTTACGAAAAAAAAAATTGCGATTTAAATTACATTTCACTGAAATTTTATCATAACACAAGGACTTATCAGCACATTTAAATCTTTAGAGTTGTTTGGGTAATATGAATTCGATGTTTTCATCTGTCGATAATTTACTGCTACAGATGAATCAAACTACTGGCAAACCATATATTATTTTTTCCAGTATTGTTAATTGTTTATTGTCAATGATTACAAGTGTACATACACTTTTACGTACAGGAAAATACCAGATAGAATTTGAGTTAAAAATTCCAAAGAGTGATACAACTTTCGTCAGTAAAACAATTTGTAAAAGTAAATATATCTAATCTATATTGGGAAAGTAGTGGAAATTTGTCTTGCGCTGTTTTTAACTTCGCTAATCTTGACTAGATTGTGTATTTCTGGATGCATGTTCCATAGTTTCGATGCCTGAATGATGAAAGAGGGGCTCCGCCAAGAGTTGTCGAGATGGATGTCTCCACTGCTCTGCGATCGCGTGGTCACCGAAGTTTCCGAATTCATTCTTGTCATGAGGAAATCTAAGTAAGGCATCAGGTCAAATGTTTTCATCTTCCAGACCTCCACTAACATGGCTTCCACCGCGATTTGGTTCAAGGAACGGAAGCCAGATTGGTTAACAGAGTCCTGATTGGGACCTGGTCACGTCTCCGATACCCCAACATGAGTCGAATTGCGTCGTTCATCAAAATCTGGAGCTCATCCATCAGTCCACACTTTGGATCCATATCCGAGAACCGAACACGGACAAAGAGAGGGAGACCATATCTCAACTTTGACATGAACAACCCGTGAATCAGAGGAGTCAGGAGACTCTTGGGACATGGTGGAGGAGACGTTTGAGGACACCAACTCGACCGCTGAGGGCCGGGACCAGGTGATCTTTGACGTAGGATTTCCATCCCAGGTCAGCTGACACCCAGAGCCCCAGGAACCGTTCTGTTTCTGAGGCATGAATACTTATTCCACCAATTGTAGTGGACACTTCGCAGCCTCGGTTTTTGTCAGCCGCCAAACACCATGAAGGCAGTTTTAGTTGGATTTGCGACCAACCCGTTGGCAGAGAAGAAGTCAAGAGCTCTCTGAGATTCGCTTTCAAGAAGTTTCTTTGCCGATTCAATGCATTTGTGTTTAGTAAAAATGCAAGTGTCGTCCGCGTAGGTAATTGACTGTCCTTCTTTGAGCCACTTGGGGAAATCTGAGACGTAGATCAGATAGCTAAAGAAGTGGGCTGAGCAAGGAGCCCTGTGGACTTCCTACGTTGACCACAGTTTTCGACGAAAGTGTTCCACCAACTTTTACACATTGACTTCGGTTGGTCAAGAACGAGCACATCCATTTCCGACTGATGTCATGAATCCGTACATTTCCAGCTTTTGTAAAAGAATGTTATGCCGTAATAGGTCGAAGGCAGCAGACAGATCAAGAAAGTTTGCTGTTGTTATAAGACCGCGGTCTCGATTATGTAGCCATTCACTGTGAGCGCTGATGTTTGCCGTTGTTGTTGACCTGAGTGGCCGAAATCCATTTTGCTCGACGAGGAAATATTTGTTCTTTTCAAAATATTCTTGTATTTGCGTATGGATAATTTTTTCAAGAATCTTTGACATGAATGGTAATACTGTGACCGGACGATAATTGGCTTTATCTTTTGTGTTGCTTTTCTTATGAATTGGCGAGACTAGTCCCTCCTTCCAGCATTCTGGAATATGCCAGAGGTGATTGAGCAATTAATTATGTGACTCAGAGGCTTGATTAGTGCTTCCACGACATTCTTAATGAGAGTTGCACTGATTCCGTCCATTGCTTTTGCACATTTTGTTTCCAGACTGATAATAGTTTTCTTGACTTCATTTTCTGATACGATTTTCATTTTGAAGTTTGTTGGTGGCAATTCAGAGAGATGTCTTAGGGGAGAAACAGTGTGCGTTTGATTTGTAGAGTTCGAAAGTTTTTTCTATTTTCTCTACAAAGTAGCTTCCAAATAGTTCACTCACGTGCTTCTCGTCAGTCACCTGTACTCCATCTTCCTCGAGAGTTAATGCTTTGTCTGACTTGGGTTTGATGATCGCGTTCACAGTTTTCCAGAGGCCATTGACAGACGATCCAGATTCCTTGATTTCTTTCTCCAGCTTCTTTCTTGCATCTTGTTTCTTCATGTTGTTGCATCTATTTCTTGCTTTTCTAAATTGTTTTTGTAGTTCCATTTTTTTCGTTTTCATTGGTACATCTCTGAATTTTCTTGCGAACCTCGTCTCTCTTTCATTTTCTGTTTCGTTTCACTACTCAGGTCATGACGATAACCCTTTGGAACCTTTATAGTTTTCTCTGGAGCATGTTTGTCTAAGAGAGAATGAATTTTGTTCGTGACATCTTTTGCGAGAAAGTTTGGATCTTCTGACGAGAAAAATGTTCCCCATTCCAAGAGTCGTAGATCACTTGTGAAGTCTGTAAGAGAAAAGTTTGTATAGCATCTTTTTGTAATTGTCGAGTGAGTTTGTTTCTTTTTCTTGAGATATGTTGACAAAAAAACTTGAAGATGATCTGAGAGTCCGGATGCGATTGTACCAAATTCGAACTGATTTGTTTCTTCTAGGACGTATATGTGGTCTAATTCGGATGAAATCTGACTCCCGTCAGGACTATTGGCAAACAATAGTTGGACTTGTTTCCAGTGGTTTCAGGCCATTTTTCAGAAGAGGACTTTTTAATAATTTAGCGAGTGATTTAAGTCTGTAGTTATGTTCGTTCCATTTTTGTTTATCTATGTTCATGTCACCCATCATGATTGTTTGGTGGCCACTTAATCTTGCAAGGTCAATCTGATCCAAAAACAACCGCAGACGGTCACTTTTGTTCTGTATTGATACTTCTTCCCCAGCGTGATGCCATTGTCTGTAGAACCCACAGATTAAAAGTTTCTTTTGGGAGGGAAAACGAGCCTCAAACCAAATGGACGGAAATTCGGCTGTCATCAGATCGCTTCTAACCCGACAATATGATTCAATTTTGGCATTTATCATGACTATGACTCTTGACTTCTCGGAGGGTGAATTTGTTAAATGATTGTAGACCTGAAAGGAAACGAACATTGTCATTGAGAAGTACTTGGTGTCTGCTTCTGTTATGAAAAGAATATCTATTTTATTTGCGTGCACGAAAAGTTCTAGCTCTTTCTCTTTGCAAAAAGCCTACTTCTGCTGTTGAAACTACTTACTTTCAGCCCATCGGTTCTATTTTTTTTTTCCTTTTTTTAAAAACGCTTTTGCCTGGGTCCCCAGACCGTCCACAGCTCGTCTCTCCCGAGCCCCTCCCCTGAGTTGTTCATGTCATCAAGCCGCTTGTGAAGATCTGACAGCGTTTTCCGTTGATTGAGAGTTAGGTCTGGAGTAATGTTGGCATTGGTTTTTTGCGCGACCTTTTCCGTTCTGAACTTGACCATGACCGATTGCGAAGCATGATTTTCTTCTTTTCTCTGTCCTCTCAGTCTATTAGTTGAGACAATATCATCTGCAGTAGTACCCTGAATTTCAACCGATTCAAGGTGTTGCACTAGTGCATCAGCTATGTCGTTGTCATCCGCATTAGAAAACGCAATCTTCGATCTGAAGATGACATTGCTCTTCTTTTCTCTCGAGCTTCAATTTCAGAAATCATCGTTTGAGTAGTCAATTGGCGAGATTCTTTTTCTTCTAGTCTTTCAATCCGTTGTAAAATGTCATTGACGGGGAAGTCTGTCAATTCTTCCTCCAATCTGTTGACTCTACGGTTTGTATTAGCAACGTCGTCTTGAATGGAACCAATTTTCTTAAGCAAGCCTACATAGTCTGTTTTGCAGTCTGAACAGATAATCGGAAGGTCGTTGGCCATTAGTTGTCTTGTGGTCGTCGCCGATAAGTAGAAGCATTTGATGTGGAATTCATCTTTGTAACAAGTGCACGTTATTCGATCTCTTTTCAGTGTGACCGACTGTTCACAATTTTCGCATTCAGAATTTATTATCATTTTGCTCTTGCTCATGTCGGCTGATATCCGGTTCGTCTTCGTGTATGTACCCTCCCCGACGCTTAAATTACTGTCTGAGCGAGTTCGTCTGCTCTCTTTTTTCTTGACAGGATAATTCGGGAGTTGCTTGGTCGTGGGTTGCTTTGGGGATTGACCCCGGCCATGTTTGTCTTCAGACTGGTAGGCCTGGCCTCGTGTTTTTCTTTGGGTAGTCATGGCGGAAATCCCGGACCCGCGGGCGTTCAGAGGAGTAGAATGGCCAACAAGCTCTACTAACTTGTAGCTTCCGAAGTGGGTCTATTACCTGCAAAATTCTTCACAAAGTCTATGTTATTTCCTGGAAGATTGGACGTCTTGGACCATCGTTGTTTAATGAATTAATGGACATCTTCAAGCAAGAGCTCAGTTTTTTTTTTTTTGCCCAAGCTTTCATTTTGCTCAACGTAAAACGTTTTCAAGGGTGAAAAGCAAGAATGCGAGAGAATATATGTACCTAGTAGTCGTATCCTATGTACATACGTTACAAAAAATTCAATCTACATATGAAGTAATTAAAAAAGAGTCTACTCGCTGAGATTCACGTGCCTTACATCATAAAAAAAGGCACATAAGAAAGAAATAGTCGCATACTAAAGCCTTATAATATTCACGTTAGCAACAAACCAAACAATACCTTAAAATCGAATTTGTGCTCCTTAAAAGATAAAAGACCAATAACTGATAGAACTAATGTAATTTATGAAATACAATGCAATGACTACGACGCAAAATACATTGGTCAAACCGACAGACAATTGAAACAACGACTTCAAGAACACGAATGAGCATTGAGAGTCCAAGATAATAATTCTCAAATTTTCCAGCACGCGCAACTCGGACACAGCCTTAACTTTAAAGACGTTAAACAACTCGGTCAAAATAGCAATGATAAGTCTCGACGGATAATCGAATCCAGTTATTCGACCATATCAAATAATTGCATTAATAGATACGATGAGATCTCAGATGTGTATTTCTCTGTTGTTAGCTAATTCTCTCGTTCATGATTTACTCGGTTCCTCAGAGTAAAGCATCTCATTTTTTTATGATTTTTATGATATAAAGCACGTGACTCTCAGCGACTAGACTCTTGTTTAATACATCATATTTAGATTGAATTTTTTGTAACGTGAGTATATAGGATACGACTGCTTGGTGCATATATCCTCTCGCATTCTCGCTTTTCACCCTTGAAAACGTTTTGCGTTGAGCAAGACGAAAGCTTGGGTCAATGAAAACTAAAATCTTGAAGATATCCATTAATTCATTCAACAAAGCCTATGTTAGCTTTTTTGATAAAAAAAAAAAATACTAAGGTAATTAACTGAGCTACTTAATTTCTTCATTTGAGCAATATCACTTTTCTACAGAGATGCAATTATTCACAATATTTTGGACTTTCTCCCCCCTCTGCCTAGGTCCCTTCCGGAGCCTCCTCCTCGGGCTGGCAATGGCGGACCCTGACGATGGCAACAAACAACAACAACTACGAAGTTGAGATTTTTGACAACGCTGCTAGCTTAAGACATGCGATTATAAAACAATTATTCAGATGTTTAAAATAATTTATTACTTGAGTAATGTTTATTGTTCAATTTTTTTGGAACGTTGGTACAGTTTTACCTGCTACTGCATATACAGCTTCCTACAGTTGCCTCAACTATGTATCTCAACTGCCGTGTTTGGTTAAGGAATTCTGCAGTATTAGTTTTATTGTACAATCAGGAGGAAGAATCCTTTTACTACATAAACACAGTAGACTGTATGGGTATGTTAGCACTCCATTACATTAACATGATCGCACCCATGGTTACATTAGACAAGTTCAGTTCCATTGTCAAGCTTCCAACAGACTTGAATTTGTTATTTTTGATACAAAATAGGAAAAATTAGCTTGAATTTTGTGCGTTATCGCACTAATTACTAGAAAAGAAACATAACAAAACACCAAAAACAGCTAAATATTCTGTTTTGAAGCTGTTTTCCTGCTACATGTTAAAACCAAATTTATAATAGTAAATAACCGAAAATAAATAATAAATAAATCCCATTTACATCTCATTTGGATGCTGTGTCCAACTAGGTTAGGGCACAGCACCCCAAGACTCTCTTACGTAATGTTAACATAACAATCTAACATTAAGAATGACCATAGCAGAAGCTCTTGATATTTTGGAAGAATCTCCTGCCATTTACAATCAATTCTCAACGTTTGGAAGAACTCTGAAATTATTTTCTTAACGGTCGTATCTTAGATACAACCTTTAGTATATCAATCGAAAAAATTTCAAACTATAGGACAAATCTTGAAAATGAATGTTTGAACACACTCGAAAAGTCGATTAATTGTATATAGAGTGATATTATCTGTAAATATAGTGAAAATAACGCTGTGAAATTTTTTTTCAATTTGCCGCCCGCTTCTAAATGTTTAGCAATAAACATCGAGAAGTGTAGCGGAAAAATCGTCAGCAAGCAAATGCCCCCTGTCTTCAACAACACTTGTTTAATAAATAATTTATTTCCTGCTTATACTATCAAACGACTTTTTCATGACCCAGCAGTAAGGGACTGTGAAATTACAGTCAACTTCAAACGTGGCCTGATCAACAGACAAATTGAAATTAATGCAGAAGAACTGAATACACTGGAATCAACGAGTACTGGTAACTATCTTCGTCTCGTAGAAGAAGTCAAGAACAGAAACTTATGCAATAACATCACGAGCGAACTGAAGGAGTTGAAAGAAGTTCATCACAATCGAGTAAAATCTCGAATACTACGAAAACCTAACCGTTTATATCGTGGAGATATAACCAGTTGAAGGTTTCATCAACCTCTCTGACAATGAACTGACTAATGACCAAAAGGAACTCCTGAACATTGGTTTTGGTTTTCATGTCCTGCAGAAATTCAATGGTGTTAAGAAGAAAATCGAACTTCAAATTTTGTACGAATCCCTCCTATCCATGGAAAAGCGTGGAAAACTTTCCATCGATGAGAACTTGAAGGACCAGTTGCGTGGAGAAGCTACAGTTTTTCGGTCCAACTGCTCCTCAACATTACTTTCTCAGAAGCTGAGGAAAGCTGCTCAAGAGTTGAGAACAAATGTTAACATCATAATATGAAGAGCAGACAAATGCAATGTATTCGTTATATTGAACAAAGATGACTACATGTATAAAATTAATGATATAGTCAATGACGAAACAAAGTTCAGAAGAATAACACAAGATCCAACAGAGAAACTTCAACGCTCTACCAGCAAATTCATCAGTGTTGTTAATGCTGTCGTAGGACAGCAGCACTTAGAACCTATCGTAGGTTCGTATTCTCCTGGTTACTTATACGGCAACGTCAAAACATACAAGGAAGGCAACCCGATAAGACCGATAATTTGTCAAGTAACGAGTCCTACGTATAACGTCGCCATACAGCTTGAAGCCATCATGAAGGAGGAAATATTTCTATCAAATCACGTGACGAATTCCTAACTATTCTGCGATCTACTCAACGTCACAAGTCTCTTTACCAACGTCCCGGTCACGCTATCGTCG
This sequence comes from Parhyale hawaiensis, assembly GCA_001587735.2. Lineage (NCBI taxonomy): Eukaryota > Metazoa > Arthropoda > Malacostraca > Amphipoda > Hyalidae > Parhyale > Parhyale hawaiensis. The sequence continues at coordinate 12,631,173 of LQNS02278078.1, read as the reverse complement.
TTCACGACCGACTTGTGTGCGTGTCTGTGTACGCAGATCGTATGCGTGAGAGTGGCGTTTAAGTTGGTGCGCCGCGCTGCTCGCTGTATCGCTGATTAAGTTAGGTTAGGTAAGGTAAGGTTAGGTTAGGTAATGTTAGGTAAAGTTAGGTAAGGTTAGAGAGGTTAAGTTGAGTTAGGTTTGGTTAGGTAAGGCTAGGTTAGATTAAAAGGTTAAGTAAGGAGGTTAGGTTAGGTAAGGGTAGGTTAGGTGTGCGGTTCGGACTGGAGAGTTTACCCGAACCTGAGGATACTTTGAAGTACTGCCTCTTGGACAATGTATGTATAATAAGTTTGTTCAGAGTTTGATGCTTCTAAACTCGTAGAATCAAAGTAAATGGTACCATAGCCTTATGACGGCACCTGTAGGTTGTCGTAATATAGATACGGTATACTCGAGGATGGGTTCAGTGTTCTACCGTCAGAATCAACTTCATAATAGGTAAGTAGAGAAGGATATAAATACCAGGAATACTCTTGTAGTTGATATTCAATAAAGAGAAATACACAATAGGTCCAGAAGTCTAATCCAATCTTAGTATACAATAGCAGTGATCAAGGAGAGTCACTTTGCAAGTGTGCTACTGACTGTAGCTCGAAGCGGTAAGTGGAGGTGTGATGTGTGACTGGATGTGTTCCTGGTTATGATCTTGCACCGGCTCTAGATCCGCAACGGCTTATATAGATTTTGAGGGTGCAGTGCATCAAACGTGCACATAGGCTAGGTTAGGTTAGCCTAGATAGTGTTTATGTTAGTGGTGGCGCGCGCAGCAAAGCTTAATTGAACGCGCAGTGGTCGTGAATGACGACAGTGCGTCCCGGTCATGGAAACAATTGAAATCATACTTGACTATGTGTATAATTCCGAAAGATTACCAGCTCCAACCATTCCTAGGCATATGATGAAAGAATTCCTCATGGCATGTATGTACACTGTAGACTCCTTTCCGGACCCCAGACCACAGATTATTCTATCAAGTCGACGGAGTTGCAATGGGAAGCCCCCTTGGTCCCACATTTACAGAGTTCTTCATATGTCTTATAGAAAATGAAGCACTCACTGGCTCATCTATCAAACCCAGCACGGACTGCAGGTACGTGGATGACATATATGTTGTGCGTAACGAAGATCAGCTGCTACAACTTCAAGCTAAGATGGAGACAAAAGCCGCCCTGCACTTTACCTATGAAATGAACTCCTCAAATACCTTACCTTTCCTCGATGTCGAAGTAACAAACACTTACGGCTATTACTCTAACAAGGTCTTTAGAAAAGCAACGGACAAAGGTATGTGCATGAGCTACCGCAGTGAGTGTCCCGAACGACACAAGAAAAGCGTCGTACGCTCATAGATCCGCCGTGCTTTTGACATCTCATCTTTCACTGACGCCTTAGCTGCTGAACTTAGTTACTGTAGGCAGTTACTACTTAACGACTCAGGGCCCCGTTGATCTGCTTCAATTATTCATAGGTATGAGTACTTGCACCGTCACCCACTTGGCTGCGGTTTTCCCTTGGATATTTTTTTATCTGGACAGAACGGTAGTAGCCCATACGGAGCTGGAACGCGAGGTTCGACTCCTCTCTGGGAATGACACGATTGATCCGTTTATGAAGTAGCACGATATGCAGTTATTGACGAAGTTGTTCGCACACCTTCTAGTTTTCAAAATAATCTTCAATAACTTGATAAGTATTGTTTGTATAGGCCTACCGTAAATGTTTTACATGGTAAAAACAGGGAATATCAAAGGGAATTTTCAGAGCCATTGGACATTTCATAATACCTTAACAAATAAATTGGTAAAAAAGTCAGGTATTCAAAATCATTCATACAGTTGGGAAAATTGCGTTGACTTGATAGGATTGGACCATGTTACTTGTTCTATTTAATGTTCTGAGTGTATAAAGAGTTCTAGAGTATTCCAGACGTAACGTCTTTCTAGAAACTTCACTAATCCTAACATGGTGCAAGAAGGCTAACGTGGCACTAGCGCCACGACAAAGGAGCTCAGTGTGGACTTGAGACAGAAGATTATTGAATTCCACAGAGCAGGAAATAGTTATAGCGGCATATCTAAGAGCTTGGATATCCCATCTTCTACAGTACACTCTGTTATAAAGAAGTTAGCTTAGTTTGGTACTGCATAAACATTGCCTGGACGTGGTTAAAACAAAAAACATCGGTAAGAACAGCATGAAAATTGGGCCGTGAGGTCAATTCTAATCCACGAGTGGCGGTAAATAACATTCGCGAGAGATTGGATATTAAGGGAAGGCTGCTTAACCCGCGCATTGACTCTGTGAGACGTGTCTCACATTAAAATTACACAAAACAGTTGTCAGACCGAGCGCTGATAACGAATATCTTTCTGGTGTTCCCTGCGCAAGACGATAGATTACTCAAGTAACTGTAACTGGATGATAAGATATTAGCACTGTGAAACACAGGAAATTTTCTAGGTGACTGTTGCTGCAATATCTGCGCTAATTAACGAGAACCCATCAGCCGCTCTAGATCTTCTCCCCAACTGCGTCTCCACGTGTTTGTAATAATTCTAACGATCCTTCTAGTCATTACTGTAGTATCTCTTTACTACCAAGCAAAATAACTTGCTTCCCTTGAAAAGAAATTCAGGCTTTAGGAATCGACGTTTAGACGCCAATTTCTCAACAACCACCCTTTTTTCGCATCACAAAGTACTGTTTGATGGGTTGAAATCAACATCATTCGTTCTGAAAATTCGCCAGGGAGGAAGAGCTCGCTGAAAACCTATTTCAATTCAAATTCGATTCAATTCAAATTGATCAAAATTGTTGCTCAATTTTTTGCTCCAAAATCCAAATATAATTTCAAACATCCAAACTTCAAACAATTCGAATCATTTCAAAACCAATATGAACTCCAAAAGTTCAACGAACTCTGAAAACGTAATCCTGACAAAAGAGCTCACCTTCTCCGACAATTCAGTCATCTTTTGATGACGGTTGACTATCAGAATGCAGAGATTACTGCATATCGTACAGAAACCGCATTTCAAAACACAAAACTTAAGCTATTTGAAAACAACGTATGACAGTTACAATGTAGTAATTGCAGACTGGAACATATAAGCATGAAAATGAAAGAAAAAATAATGCGTCTTGAAAAAGAAATCGCCACCCTAGACAAACAGGTGGAAAATAAACAAAATAAATAATAACAAACACAACGTTCAAGTAGTTCGTAAATATAAACACGGATTGATTACTCGAAACAAAAATTAGTATGTAGAAACTCCCTAATGTGACCAATTTTGGCTGAGCCGTTCTCGACTGCCAAGGAACAGTAAACTCAATCTGTGCTACCACATAGTTGAATTCTGCAGTACTAAAAAAATAGGAAAATTAGACACACACGACAAAAGCTTTTTGTATATACACATACACAAACGAGATTTTCTTACAAAAGTGAATTGTTGTAAAATAGATGCGTTGTGTTCATCGTACGAATACTGCCAAGCCGTTATCGATGTTAACTTCGTTTTTGCTTTATAACATTAATCGTAATGTAATTCAAGATCACTGCACTAGTTTTAGGACATTTGATATTGAATCTGCGCGGAAGATATTGTTGACTAGGTAGTCCAACTTAATTCGGCCCGGAAGGATGTGCCGGTTCTTCAGGCATGCATAAAAGGGTTGACGGATATGCTTCCGATAGCATTATGACTCTTGCTGCCACTTAATCAGGAGCTATTTTCACTTTCTACACTGTAAATATCCACTCAAGAATAGATCCACACCTTAGAACTCACTATTATTGTACGATTCTACTGAAAGACTTTATGTTCATCGCCAATTGGAATACAACTAAAAAGTAGTTATCTTGTCTTTTATATCCGCAGCATGACCTCAGTGCCAGTGCTACCGTAAGAATGCACATTGACCGGGATATCTCGATAGTGGTGATATTGGATTACCACTCTGCATCGTTCTACATATAGATACACACTCGTAGTTGAACGTACAGCGTCCTAGTTGCATACTACGTCTACGAGTGAACACATTACATCTATTGCGTGCTTTGGTTAGCTCTACAGACGCACATTTGCGTACATCTCCATACCGACACGCGTATAAAAACCAACCTCTGGACAAACAAAACGGACTGACAGATAACAAAAATTCGGCCAGCTACGCTTCGTAATATTCCCCAAAATTACAGGAAGTTTTATGAAGATAATGTTCGCAAGTGTTGGAGTCATATTACTGAGAAAAAATGTATGCAGGCGAAAAGATCTTCCCCAAAAGTTAGTCTTTTTCTTTTTGATCTGCTAAAGATGCCCTGTGAAATTTCATAAGGATTGTCCAAACCTTTTTTAGCTATCTTGATGGCAGATAGACAAACTCCGACCAGAAACATAACCTCCTTGTGTGTCGAAGATAACAAGTGACTACCGAAGAATTTCAATTGCTCTCGCGATCGTATGAGTGAAGAAATTATGAAGAGAGAAGAGAAAATTCATGAGACATTGAAATTAGATGTAAACTAGAACCCCTCTTGGCGTAAGACCATCACCCGCGATTTGGCCAAATTCAACGCAGTCATTTTTGTTGGCAAGCTAATCCTAATTTTTTTGCATGGGGTCACAGCTAGGTCAACCCACCAAACTCCCTGTAAAAAATTATGAACATTGCTCAACTACTTCGACCACTTATTGGGTGGACAGACAAATATACAAACTTAAATCTACAAAGAAAACATTATCACCTCTCTCTCACTTCGTTCGCGGGTGATGAAAAAACGCAGTCATGAAAGGTGAGCTACTGTAATCCGACTGAAAAGAGTGTGAATAGAAGGTACCTACGTTAAGTGCATTAGGTAAGTTGACAAGCTTTGGGTTAAATGAAGAACGTAATGTTAGCTGAGGAGCGTCGAGTAAGAACGAGTTGTGTTAGATTGAAGTGTGTGCTGTGAGTGTTAGATGAGATGAGGAGCGTTAGTTCGATAAGAAACGTGAAGTTGAAGGAATGTTAGCTTAGGTGACGAGCGTTAGGTCAAATGAGAAGGTTAATGACAGAGTTGTGTTCGATGAGAAGCGTTAGGATGGGTGAGGAACGTTAGTTTCCACTAGGAGCGTGGTGTTGAATACAACAGCGTTACACGACAGGTGATTAGCTGTGCCCGAGAAATAGCATAATAGTGCATTGCTTTCTGAATCTTAGTTCACTCTAAATCTGAAGAAAAATCCGCAATTTGCTTGGTGACACTTACAGAAGAAACTGATTTGCGGTTAACATTACAATAACTTTCTGTGGCGTACAGAAAGCCGTGTTGACAGCGACGCCACAAAACTTTCAGACCAGTGGATGAGTGAACGCGTTGATACGAATGACATGTGAACTCGCTCTTAGATTCACTATACAGTTCTTATTTGCACTGGAACAGACTTGTCGCCCTGCACACATATGCTCTCAATCTCTCACCCTTCCAGTTCACTTCAGCTATCTCTCAACTACTACTATTTGAGTTTCGACGGCTCTAGCACTAACGTAAGTCCAACAACTGGTCATTGAATACGAACGAGAATGGAACTGGCCGTCACCTGAAGGTACCTCACATTTACATAAGTCCTCCCATCAGTAGACGTTGCAGATTATCTCAATACCCTCACGATAGAGGGAAGCTTCCTGCTCTGTTAAAGTTGAATATGAAAAACTTGTTCTTACTTAGAAGTCCCTCGCAATAACACATGTCTCACTATCAATCTGACAGCACAGAAAAGAGATAGCCATTACTAAGAGGTCTCAATATTGACCCAAGTCTTGCCATCAACTTGATGTTGCCTGCAGTAAAGCTTCCCATCAGCTCTCGGTCTCCTGCGCTCAAGCAGTTTACCTCATCCCCTGGCGGTGTTTACATTTCGCACCCGTACTTCACCCATCCCATTGCCATCGTAAATAGAAACTGAGCTTCCCTGAGCCCGGCCGATCGTTCGAAAGAACGGAGCCCAGCTCAGTCGGTCGCCATTTGGTATCGGCGGCTCGATGCTCGCACCATAATTTATAATTTCAATATGTATTCATAGAAACGTTATGGAAAGCTTTGTAGGAGGTAATAAAAGCGCGACAGTTGCACTGTCATGAATTCTCATAAAGAAAAGGGTTTGAACAGCTTACATTTGCCGCAGTGCAAGCATTTTAGCATCGTGTGGGGAATAGCGTTTGGCTGTTCTTTATACCGCAAGCTCAAGGTCGAGCTTGTGGCAAACTTCCTATCGAAATATGCCGGAGCTTTTACGACTGATAGCTGCAAGATTTATGGAGGAAATTTTATCGTTCAGTGGCACGGTTCAGAGGAAACTAATGCGAAGTCTTGTGAAATTTTTCATGCTCTGAAACCGACAGCTGTCGTATTTTACGGTGCATATATTACCTGCGCTTAGAACCCAGTAACTGATAGACGATTTGCACACTGTTCATTGAATTTACTCTTCATAATTACTGTGTATTAAGCAAGTTTAGGTTTTATACAGAACTAGCTAGATCCTTTCATTTTTCTTATAGAAAAGTGCACCCTTTTCTAAGGATCGATCTTTATCTAAGCTGAAGTTTTGCTTACGAGTTCTACGTATTAACAGCAACTGTACTGCGGCTTACTGCTGCCATGTAAATTATTCCGTCACAACTGAAGCACAAGCAACGGTGCGATATGCAGTAGTTCCACGGTCGCCTTTCTTTAATGCTACTTGCTTAGATAAAAGTAATCTAAAAAGAATCAATCTCTCAATTGTCACCAGAGTTTCAGTCTATATACTGTATATATGCCAGGCCTCGGGTGGTTGGAGTGAAGACAAATTTGCTAGTCTTGTGTGGTATGATTCTAAGGTTTCATTTCCTAACTTCACTTCTCCACAGTACAGACCAAAGACATCCATAATCACCAAAATTATCAATGTTTCTCTTCGCATTGTTGAGATACAGCTGATCTCGTTAACGTTCATCCACCTCACTAGCTTCACTTTGTATCTTGATATATTTTTTCTCTGCTCCTAACACTGCTCATATTGAAGTTAAGCATGTACTCGCTGGAATCCGCTCATCTGCCCTTGTATGCTCAATTTTATTTCTTATAGAGGTGCGCGAGTTCGACTCCTGTACCGCAGGCTTTTTTCCAGGAGTGCCACGGTAAATTAAAATGTGGTACTTTCATACCGGTCTTTATTGCAGCAATTTACCTGAGTGACGTCACGGGCTTTTACGTCATCACGAACCAATAGCGGAACTTGAAGGGCCCCCTGTTGGGTCACGCAATAGCTGTATCAGTTGTGCGACATCAGCGAGCATTGAACCGCAATGGCTCCAACACGAGTCCGAAAGGGTCGCTTTAGAAACTGCAATAATAAATCCAGAGAAAGGGAGTACCTTGATTTGCTTTCAATTTCCTTCATCCAATATCCAATCCTGGATTGCTACTTGTGGCAATGAGTTCTTAGTTCACTCATCACAAGCTCACGGCCGATAATATCTTTATACTACGGCGGCCCCTGTTGTACGTCTGGCAATGGCAACTTTGCGCCTCGCTGCCGTAGCCATGTACCTGAGTGACGTCACGAACGGAGAAAAAAAAAGAGCTCTCCTATTGGTTGATGCTGTTCCCTTAGAAGTGCAGGTACTTTCTTTTATTCTACCAAGTGCGAGGGAACTTACGGGAAAATCAAGTAATTTTATGGGATTCTGTTGGCATTTCTGTTGCTTTCAGTTTCTCCGTAAATTTTGCAAAATTTGTTTTACAGTGCGTAGAAATTTTACGCCACTACACCACTTCACACCGATGTCGATATTAATCCAAATCGACTGCGGGTAAATAAAGCCCGATATATGTAGGTACACTAGAGCAGAATCATGAAAACGTTTTTGGAACACAAGTTTCTGTGACTGTGACTGCAGCTCATGGTGTCGGAATATCGCTTCAAAATATGTAGGTCGTTGCGAACCGAAATTCATTACAATGTGGGAGAAATACTCAAAACTGCGCAAATGATACCTGTCATAGTGATGTAACTACAGTGTTGGGTCGGAGTCAGCAATTTTATTGGACGGCGTAATATTCGGAAAGCCAAGCCGTGCCTGGGGTAATGTAATTGAAATAGTCGGGGATAAACCTTCTGGTGTTCTTACTCTCCTGTGGATGGGCTTTAGAGAAGAACACTCGAGCAAAATATAATAATACGTTTGGGCAGAGTAAAACTGCCGAACAGCATGATCACTGTTCTGGTTGGAGTAATACCTTTTCGCACTTCGTATAAGCACACTAGAGCTCCGTACAGTCATTGGGATGGTGTAGGTAGATCTCGAAGTGGTCACCCTTAAGATGTGACGAGAAAAATACTACCTGTAACAGCTTCAAATTCGCCTGGCAGACTGCAGGAAAATGAGCACGAGCTGTCAGTTGACAGTGTGGCGTTGAAATTAGTTGAAGGGCTGGTAACGGATTTTCGTCTGATTTTCGGCCTGCATTAATGCTAGCGATTGTACTCGAGAATTGTACATGGTGCGTACTGTATTAGTGATGTGATATGGGAACGAACGATAGCTGACTAAGTGCTATGTGGGGGTAAATATTCGTGGGATCTTCAAGGTAAAGTCAACTTGACCGTACCCCCATCTGGGAAACCTGCATGCACTTGTTTGTGCTGCAGATATAGACCAACAGGCCTCAGAGGAATATACGGGTGTAGTCGACCACAAATTTCTAGAGCTATGACGTCAGTGGCGGAAGACTCCATGCGACAATATCTGCGACCCCAACCCTCCCCATTGCTGGGGAAGGTCAGTAAACCCGCAGCAGTAGGCAGACCGGATGCTCACTGATCACATCAAGCTCCGCCAAGATGTCTAGCTGAGAACGAGGCACGAACCAGCAACCTTGAGAGTCAAAGTCAGACGCTTTAGTCTGCCGCTACTCGGCTAATAGTGAGGTAAACGAGCAAGCATTGAATGATGCCCACTCTCCCGCAACCGTCGGACCGATAGCTAACACTGAATCACAGGTGCACACATTCAACGAGCTCGTGCAGCTCCGAGAACGTGTTCATATAAGGTTGCTCGCGCTGATAGAAGCCCCTCTTGGAGTTTGCCACTATTCTGTTTAAATTACGAACTACATTGTTCAATGAACTTCAATGGCTTCAGTATATCCCTAAGTTTATTATGAGCGTTGTCAAGCACCGATTGTTAACAGAGACAAGAACGTTACTAACAAAGGTGAGCTATAGATGTGACGCTGTTGCAGTAACAGCCTTTAATCCAAGGTACTGGTCAGAGAGAGAGAGAGCTTCTTCTTATAGGGAAAATAAGCGTTTGGATTGAAGAAAGCAGAGACATAACCAGTTTATTTTGGCCTAAATGTGAGGTCGGTCCCAGAGATGGCGGTTTTTGCTTTGAAAATAACTCTCGGAAAATATCTTTCTCAATAAAAGGTAACATTGCCAGGATACAGTTTCTTCTTGCCGTTATGCAACAAAATTCAGGAGTGTTTTGTGTGACTTTTCTGATCACTAATGGGATCCGACGGGACAGACTTTGTGTTTTGGGGGAATCTCACAGATAACTAGAGTAGCACTCTGAGCACCCGTATACCTCAGCCAAGCAAGGCGATATTAACAAAAATATAGAAATTGGTAGGGCAACTAGGATTCTCTTTTTCAAATTACCAAAATATGGTCATTTGTGCCTTTTAAGATTTCTAGCAGTTCCTATAATAATACGCTTCGAGATACGTCCTCAACTTTTTGAATTACGCACTGTTAAACACTACGATAACAGCTAGTATAGTCAGCTTGAAGTCTATGAACACCGTGCACTATTTCTTAAAATATCTATCTCTGCGGACTTAATCTGCTCAGAATTGGGTGTGATGGTTCGAAGTTCACTATTAATTGCCACTTGCTATAGTCTAAAATGTCAGTCGGTAGCGACTCAGATTTTCAACAATTTTTTATACAGTTACATGTTGTGCAAGCTGAAGCAGTGCCGCGGCTACGTAAACGGATAAGTGGAGTTGCCCCGACTAGGCTCTAGGCTGCAATAGTACAGACTAAAGAATGTTATTCTTTAGTCTGTTGCAATAGTGACAACGAAAGTTGTAGCGCGTGCATCGGGCTGTAGATTCTCGTCTCGGTGCGGCCAAACGAAGACGCCACTGGTTCATTTTCCTACTTGTTACGGAATATTAATGCACATAAGCTGCTTAGAATTACGTGCAATAAAAATGCCAAAAGATATACCGTAGTTTTAACATTTTCTCTGCCGCAACCGATCGATCCACAATGGTTATTGAATGCGAAAAGCAACTGCTAAGGAATCTCTTTGAAGTCCAACAAACAACGAAGCCCAATTAACTGCCACCGCCAAGTAAATGGATTGTAACAGTTTCTTGATCAGCTTGTTGCTGTCGACTGCCACAAGGGAAGAGTAAATAGCGTGATTTAGGGCATTGATAATTTACAGTGCTAGTGTAAAGTTTCCCAACGCAATGAGCGATGCGTAGACATAAGCCTGCAGGGAACCCCGAGTGTATAGAAAACACATGAAGTAAGCTCAATGCTAATTAAGCTGCCCCGGCTGACGTGTTCGGCGCATTCGAGTGACCTGCAGAATTTAAGTTTCGAGGCTTGTCTAATCCGTGGCATCAGAGGGTGCGCTGGCTTCGTCCCACTCAGTTGAGTTTCATATGAATCGGTTAAACCTTTGTAAACTACCAAAACCATTACTCCCGCTCCCCGTTTAATGGAGTTTTTAGCCTGTTCTAGTAATTGGGTTTCTTTTCAACGCTTCCACCAAGATTTAGAGCGGCAGAGCCAACGCTCTGGTTTGAAGTTTCGATCAAGTTAAGCCTGTAAGTCTTAATTTCCTAGGCTAATCGGACGCGCTCCTTGTATCCCGGAACAAGTATGCAAAGGTCGGCATCTCCGATAATGTTACGATGGTACGATGGCAAAATCGATGGCAATACCATCGGCATCGGAACTAAAAATCGCCAATTTTCATCGGCGATGACCTACGATGAAACAACCGTCGGCGATGGTCATCGTAGGGCGTCACAATCGGCGATGGACCCTTGCATTAAAAATGCAAACATCTCAGACCACACACATCGAATAAAAGCAGCATCTCTTATAACCTCGCCTGTGTGCGATTTTCAAACCAGCAATATTTGTCCTAGCTGATAAAAGGTGCGAAATGTAAGGCCCAGATTATTAATTGACATTGTTAGATCTGGGGAATGTATTAAAATAAACTTTTTAATCCCCTCTTTGTTTAAATGTTACAAAAACCAACGAATGTTTCAAACTCACATGGCTGTTTTTCTGTAGTTTCAGCCTTATTTCATTGGCATCGGAAGTACAACCGATGACTATGCCCATCGTATACCATCGGCGAAGGCATGTTCAGTCATTTCATGGGACCACTTCTTCCTCATAACACCATCGCCGATAGTGAAAATGGCCATTGCTGATTGTTTTGTCCGATTTCCATCAGACCATCGCTATCGCCCATGGATTTTTGCGATGTTCCAATGTAACATCGTAGTTTTTGTGATGGTGATGGTCTACATACCTTCGCCATCATATAATCGGTGATAGCCATCGTGCCAGGCTCTGCAAGGATGAGCATATAAAGTTTGATTTTGTGACATTTTTACTGATGATGGAGGTCTCCAAAAATTACAAATATGAAGTCCATTTTAATTTTCCCCTCTGCTCCAAAAATTGAAGAAAAGTCTCCGTTGTTGTACATTCTATTCTATTTTGCATCGTTCAGAAGTGCTACCATATCTGGTCTCTCTGTGGAAATATTTTCATCATATAATTCTTTACCCTCCAAACGTCATCCCTGATAATTAAGTTACCAACTACCAACTATTTTTGTACACTCAACAGTGTGCTGGTATGTGTCTACATCAAACTTGCGACGTCCAGAAAAGGACCACAATTGATTACTGGAATTACGTTTGTGTGTCATCATTTGACGATTTCATGAAGCCCTAGTGAACTTGTGGCAGCACTTACAAGAGGCGATTACGGCGACTTGGCGGATCCCGCGGCGGGAAGCACCGAAGTTGTCGCAGGGCTACTGGCTCCCACTCCTTATTTCTGCCTCTTGCCGCAGTTATAAAGAACTTTAATTGTGTAATAAGAGAAAGCTACAGCAACTGGCTCGAGCAAGCGAGGCGCTGGCCGAAGCCCCTGTGTATCTGGTAACATTTTTTCTATACGGAAACTCGTGCTTGCAGCGAATACTGTTCCAATTTTTCAGATATTTTTGTCTATTTTAATTTCTGAAGCGAGGAAACCATAGAGCGATAACATAAGACGCTGGTGCTGTTTTTTGTTGTGAATTTTGTTTTACAGCATAGGAAGCAGAAACCTTTAAGTCCAGGCGACTCGATGTAACAGTCGACTTGCGTTTTCAATGCACCGTAGACAGTATGTAGGAACATTGGCTGGCAGAACTTCTGCAACGTGCAGCAATTTCCCGTGCACAGTTTGTTTTCTTTTCTAAATGTGCATGAAAGTCTTAGTACAGTTCTTTTGCTTGCTTCCAAATTCGCTTAAAAATGTCACTGGTGTACCTCACCATAAAAAGAAACAAAAATGAAAATAGTATTGATGGAGGTAGAACAGCTTTGACAGCTCCGTCAGCTCTTCAATGTTCAGGCCCGTATATCGTATTTCTACTATCATAGACCGCTACAATGCTTGACTCATAAGCCGCGTCTACACTATTCATCACTTCATCGATCACAAACACAAGTATTGACCAACAAAAACACAAACACTTCGCTTTCTTGTCCCAACGGCATTAAAAACAGAAGCCACGAACACTTCATGGTCACTATGCGCGAATTCAGCATTCCATTACTATTAATCGATATTCCACCCTCACTTTATCGGAAAGATATTTATTTTAGTTGGAGATGCTGATTTGCGGGCAAAACTTTATATATTCTGGCGAAAAGTATGACTAAAAATTCACTCACTGGTATCCCCTCCAATGCAGAAATGCAGACGATAGAACAATAAATTCTCATTTTTTATTTATAAATTTCTTTAATTTCTATTCCAATTCGCATTGTGTACGTCCGTTTCTTCCATTGAAACGTAACTCTTGCTCCATTGTAGCTTTACTAATGAAAAATAGAAGGAACAGACGAAACTTGACGAATATGCTACAGTTAATTACTATTTGGCAACATATAGTTGCCAAATGCTTCCCGCTGTACAGAAATTCGAATCAAACATAAATAAAATTCGCTATGCGGGTAAATTTAAATAAAAATTATGCTTTAAATAATAAATAATATAATTAAACAGATTCATATATTTACAGAGCGGAATATAATTTCTGAACTTTTGTGATCGTGCTCAAAGATTTCCAGCACTGCTGGCAAACAAAATCATAAACTTCGAAGGCTCACCGCGTGTGTTTGTCGATCAAAATCGTTCCGCGATCGCAAACTTCGACGAAAAGATGAATCGGGTAGACGCGGCCTTAGGTCCAAGCAAGGAGCTTCAATAGAGGAGGAGGGAGCCCTGTGGCCTATTCACAGATTCGCCAGCGCATCAACCAGATCTTTTATGGCGGTGAGACGCGCATTGGTGGAAGTGATGGGAGAGCAGTGGATTTCACGGGGAGCAGCAGACAAACCGAGTTACTGATATGCGATTGGTGCGTACGACAACTGGCTGACGGCCATAAGAGACTCTTGAGCTTCAACGGGCTAGGCTCCTGGCTCCCTCCTTCTCTATAGAAGCTCCTTGGGTCAGAGTGGCCTCTGACGCTGGCGGCCAAAATAAAAAAAAAAAAAAATGGGATTTTCTTAAGAGCTATTATAAACATGTCCAGACACGGTCATGCAGGCATGCGCACAAGTGCGTCCCTGCCGTATCCAAGATACCTTCTCCGCAAGAAAAATGTTAGGTACCTTGGAATTGTTTTCTTCAGTATTAGATAGGGGAAAAGAATAGCTTTCGAGAAAATCCCATCTTCCAGTTACCGACTTTTGGCCGCTATTGTCAGACCCAAGAGTCCAGTACTGTTGCGGTCTATCTGATCTAATACTAAGAATAACCGTCGTGTGTTTATAAATATATTTACATATTCGGTGTCAAGCTCTTCCCGAAATCGATAGGCGGAGTTTAGCCCAGGTTGGAGGCTCTGATTGTCCTCTCAAGCTCCATTGAAAGTGATAGGCAGAAAATAGGCCGGGTTGGAGAAGATGGCAATCGTATCTTAAGCAGGGACAGTTGAAATTCCAACAGTGATCACATCACAGGCTTAGTCTCACTTGTACGAGTATTAGCTTCTCCATACATCGAATCAAGGACAAAGTATAGGGCGACCTTCTCTGAATGCACTTCTTACATTGCCGAAATTGAAATCGTAGCACTGAAGATGTCTGAAGTTTCCGTTGGCACTCTGATGCTTCTTGATTCGTAGTTTCTTCCCACAGATGATTTCGTTGCCATGCAGTTTAAGCAGCTTCAACAAAATACGATATAGTTCACGAGAAAGAATTCACTGTATGCGCTCAGTCGCGTATTCTGGATACCAGCAGTGTCACCGTCAGGACCAAAATTTGGCGACAACGAAATTTGAAAATGTTTTTGGTTCTGCTTAAAGTGACGTTTTAACTGCTACAAAGAAAAAAGTAAAAAAGAAATAAATAAATTAGCGAAATGGACCATGCACAATGAGAATGAAAACTCCATCATCGTACGAGATCCCACGATCAAAAATAAGACATAAAAATAGACCGCAACTAGTTTTCTAAGCTAAGCGGGCATCAGAATATGCAGCTTTTGGAGCCTATCCAGGAACCTATATATATATATATAAAACTAGAGTACCCGCACTGTCAAAAAAAATGATAGGGAGCATTTTTTGAAGACCCGTCTTCAATGAACATAGTTCCGTAATGAACATTTTCCGAATCATATGTTTGCTCTCAATTCACGATGTATAAATTCAGTAGCTGATGCACAAGCCAAAAAACGAAGTGATGATTTTTCACGGGGCAGTGAATGCAATTCTTTCAGCTTGCTGTCTTCCTTTGACGAGAATAATGGCTTCAAAAGAAAAACTTAAATGTACTGAAGGTTCATCAGACGGTATCTAAGATACGCCACGGGGAATTAATTTAATTCAGTAAGGCTTTGCTGCTGGCTAAGGTAAAAGATTTTCTTTACCTTCTCTAAGGTGGGGGAAGATTGTACTGCTATAGATGAATTGACTGACAGAGCACTCATCTTTTACAACAATTTCAGTTGGCGTTTGTAGCCTATTCTCCTGTAAGATGTTAGTTACAGAAGTATTTTAAGTGAAGCCGGGTCTTCAGAAAATCATCGCTACCATTTTTGACAGAGAGGGTACTCTATTATCTTCATTATTTCGATATCTAGAGCTGTTGCAAGCAAGAAATTTATGCAGCTAAAGAGATAAGGATTTCACTCTTGCCGTCTTTTGCAACCTGGGCATCGATCCCCATGAAAACGCAACTTAATTACAAAATCTGCAACCTGGCCTATTTTTCGCCCATCTTTTTATCAAGAGCATGGCACGAAACAAACAAATATATAAACATATAAATAAACTCACGGCGCTGTTTATTATATTATTTTATTTTTCTATCTTTATTTAGGCATTGTACAACTGGAAAAAGTCCTGGCGCGCTTAATTTAAATGTTGATAAGTTGATTAATATCTTTAAAGAACGACAAATCCACCGCTGCAAGGCACAACTTGCACTACAATAATTAGAGGTTTGGATTTACGGAAACGATTACCTCCATAAAAGGTGCTCAAGCTTCTATGACAGAATTTACTAAGTTGCCGCCTGTTAAAACAACCCAACAGATGAGTATTAAAAATGAGGCGAAAATAGGACAGTGACTATGTATAATTGCAGCCAATGAATGAGGGGAAAAAAGACGCGCTCATTTACCACTTATCCGGCATGGCTGTTGTTCAGCAACTGTACTTCAGCGTATTTTTTTCTTATCGTTATTTTTTTAATATAGCTGTCTTGGGGGTCCGGCTGTCTGACTCTCATTGCTATGTTACTGGTTATAATGATTTTTATCAGTGGTTTAAGTCCATAATGTACTGTACCTGCATCAGCTGGAAGTAGCTCTGCAGCAACCAGCTGAAATTTTTAAGCGCACTGCTGCGTGCAGCTGGTGGTGACTTGACAAGACAAAAATAGCGTTATCACCATTTGCTATTCAAGTAACAGAAAATACATATAATTATTATATTGCAGATATCAAACATCTTATAGGAAATTAAATACATTAACCATCTCCGTTACCAGACAGGCAGCAATGTGGAATGTCTTGAAGACATTTATTTTTTTTTTTTAAATAGGTCACGAAATATCTCGAATTAACCCTAAACCGCCGAGTGTCAACTTTTCTTTATGTTTTAAATAACGCTCTTCCTACGAGACCGCTGGTTACGGTCCGTCAGTTTAGGGTTAGTACGTAGAGAGCATTGAGTTAGGGCTACACCAAAGCCACATCATCAACTAACATTAAGCGAAAATCAATGCATTTTTAAGGGTATCCCATGTACTGAAAAATAATTTAATGAAAAGTATTCAATAGATACGTACATGATAAAAATGTATCCTAAAGAGGTAAACGTACTGGTAGTCGGTATATACGATAGCTGCAGCCTCGAAAAACTCGCATTGGGTGAAGTCGCATGCATCAAATACATCTACAAAACATAAGCGGCATTACGTTCTATAACCCATTTTTATACTTCCCCAACTGAAAAATCTAGCACTTTTCATCATATTACTGCATTGAATCACAACTGAACACGTAACACTAAAGGTGCATCACAACAAAAATTTATCTAAAAAAAACTGCAAACAAGAAAAAAACAAGGCACCATGCATATCGTTGCCTCCCGCGCACAGCTCGCAAAGCGCATTTGCAAGAGAAAATTCTCTCCCATAAAGAGAATCAGTGATCTGTACAGTCCGCTGGCATCAGAGCGCATTGGCATATAGTGACAGCAGCACTGCAGTTGTTGGTGATTACTGTACGTATGGCTGCAGTCACTGCTGATAAGTAGGGTTGTGTCTGTGCATAATAGGTTCACACGTTTCAATAAAATGTAGTAATTTTACAATGTTTTTACCTAAATTATTATGCCTATACACATACAGCACTAGTATAAACTATTAAAATCAAATTTCAGTCATAAAGTAGACAGAATATGCGTTCATATTTTACAAAGTCACAACTCTACTGATGAGTTTCTAGAGCTTGATACTCATTCCAGTCTGACTTCTGGTCCACTTCTCTTTTTTCTGGATTAGACTAGAGAACGACAGCGCACGGACCCGCACTTGAGGTTGTCCGAATATAAGTTGTTGACGTTTTCCTTCCCTCAAAATACTCTAATTTTGGAATTAAGTGAAGATGATGCAAAAATTTTTATTATTAAAGGCCGTTGAATGCATTTACTTTTACGTGTGCCCAAAATTAACAGCATGTCTATAACGGATCTTGAAGAAGAATTATATAATTGCAGCTAATATAAATCGTGTCATGGCGTGCACTAACGTTTGTAATGAAAACTAATGCAATTCCACTTCTTGGAAGAAAGATAAACTGTCTCTAGTAAATCTTATGGTGAGTGTAAGTTCGTAGTTTGTACATAACCACTGTAATCGTACAGTAAAAAAAGAGCTAAATGGATTAGGTCACATTATAATACATAAACTCAGAGAAATAATACTGTCAGTCTGAGTGAGTAACTTCTGACCTACATTCTGATGTTTTCATTCAGAAATCCTGCGGGCTCCCCCCCCCCCCAGCCTCACCAATCAGTCCTCGGTCCGTGGCTGAGCCGTTTTGTACAGTCGAGCTCAACCTGGCAACCCAGACTTCCTAACTAATAATATTAATTGATTTATTTCTCGAGCAGGTGGAGGTATTCTTGTTCTTAATACTAAAGTCAAACCAGCGTAAGGAGTCCGATGGGCGTGGCTGAGAACGCAAATCAACTTTGCCAAGTCTCACTTAAGCTCGTGGTATAACTTGTCTCAATCCATAAAATTATATATATCTTCAGAAACTCAAAATGCATTAGTCAATAGAGTAGATTTGGTACTGCTACGTTCAATTCAGCCCCGCCCCTAAAGGACTGCCCTGGTTTAACTATAGTACAACTGGTACAATATTATGCATATGGCAAAACGTATAGAGCAATCAGACAATGCTTCCCAAGTTGCACATGGCAGGACATGGGAACTCCTACACAGGAGACAGAAAAATCATTCGTTCTAGAACAGAGGTTCCCGACCGGGGTGCTCGCACTCCATGGGGGTGCGAGACGAGCTTTCAGGGGGTGTGAAACTTTAGATCATTTCCACGTTATTGAAAAATTACCATGAAGTTTTGGCCCAAATTGATATGATTCTAATTCTTCATCATCATCAACTAGTAACGGATTGTAAGCAACACCAAATTTGACAGTGTCTGCAAGACTTTAGAGTACATCTATAGTTGCGTTCCTGATAGAGAAGGCTTTGTGAAGTATAATACAATACAAAACTTAATTTCCGTACATATGGCGCTTAGTGTGTTGTTGTTCGGAAAGCCTCATGTTCAGCTGTCACGAAAATGTTCAATTTGGTGTAGACAATCAGAAAGACTTCGTCGTTGTAAAATAATTTTATTATTTTTGTTGTTAAACCCTACCATCGTGCACTTGTAGCTGAGAATCTTGGTCCAACCACGCTTCTTCTCAGGATGCTTGGCTGACAACACAAGTCTGCTATCCAATTTGTTACAGTACATGAGTCTCTTTCCTTCATCTTTCTTCTATTATTAAGATATGTAAAATCTTCTATACCTTGTGCCAAGAAACACACTCACTCCGTTGTACTCCCGCCCCCATGTGTGACGGTGGACAAAGTTTTCTTTGGTTCTTTGGTCTGTACTTATGTATGGGTATATATGCTTCGTTTATTTTCTCCTTCGATTTATTCCAAAACGCCCAATTTTACATTCAACGAGAAAAAAAAATTCAGCGCTTGTTAGCTTATGTTACATTAATTCTTATCAAAGTGCAAGCGCGACTAAACATTTCTTCGACAGTGAAACTGTTGCATGACTCATATAGTTTGGGTCGACATTTCTACATCAACTGATCGGAGATCTCGCAGAAACTCTTCACAATAATTATAGTTAATCTAGCCTTATTTTTTGCTTCTAATCTGATCAATGTAGTGACAGCGCAATCCAATTTTTGGGGGAGCATAGGTCAGAGGATGACAGTTACGCCATACTTCTCACACGTTCGTATTATCGAGCCAACTAGCGACGGTTGAAAGCAGTAATTACTAACTAATGGGGTACTGCAAGGTTCCCTAAGAGGGCTTACCTAATTTTGATGAAGCAAAGGATGGCTGCTGTGACTATTGACTCGACAAAAGCTTACAAGTTTCACAAACAACAAAAGGAAAGCAACTCCTTTTATTGTTGAAAATTGATACCGTAACACGTAGTAGAAGTAGAGGGTGCTGCAGCTCCGCAGTGCCTAAACAGGAGTCGCCACTTAGACCAATAGTACAAGGATGCACACCTAGTTATAGTCACACCAGCGTAAGGAGTCCGATGGGCGTGGCTAAGAACGCAAAGCAACTTGGCCAAATATCAATTAAACGTTTGGTATTACTTGTCTCAATCGATAAAATTATATTTATATTCGAATACTCAAAATGCATTAGTCAATAGATTAGATTTGGCACTGTTGCGTTCAATTCAGCCCGGCCTCTAAAGGACTGGTTACGCTGGTTTGACTATAGCATCCTATAGCATGGCACCGTAACCTGTTGCTTGTAGAACTTTTGAAGCAGGTTATTTTCGTGTCTGCCTTGGTGCATGTATTTGCAATGACGGTCTGTCAGCAACTGCAACTCTGATTCTAACCTAGGATGATGAGACTCTAGAAGGTTAAGCCACGGGGCGGGGCCAAGCTGCAGTGCAGCATGGGTAATGACGCTTGTGACGTCACAAAGAAGTACGCTAATACGCAGCTATTTTACATTGTTTTTCAATCATTTCATTTGGGCCTCCAGAGTGTCCTACATGTCCTACAATCTTTATAGTTGCAGAAAATACGTATAATCGTATCATCTACGATTTTTTTAGCTCTCTGTAGGATAATATTTTGAAAGAAAGTTGGTTAAAAGGCTGTTAAAAGAGCACATGAATTGAACCAGGCAAACGCCCACAATACACCGTATGTGTCAGAAGTACTTTTGGAGTCAACTTTATGGTATTTAAAATGCAATCAATCAAGTGAGTATTATCGAGAGCAATATGGCATTCTGAAGATGGAATCATATGACTGAAAACCTTCATGTTTTCGATTTATTCTTGTCTTCTTCCAATGACCTGCTATCCTCTCTAACAGTGGTTCCCAAAGTGGGCGATATCGCCCCCCTGGGGGCGTTGGCGAGTTCCGAGGGGGCGGTGAGGCCAAAAGGGGCATAAGGGAGGCGTTGAGGATTAAAGGGGCGTTAGGGGGCGGTGAGGTAAAAAATGGCCGTAAGAGGGCGGTGAGGCAAAAAAAAAAACAGTAGAAGCTACGGATACAACTAAATTGCATTGATATCAGCTTTGTTGAGGTTTATGAAAGCCGCTTGTTAACCCATCTGTATGTGCAATGTTTCATGTACGAGACGAACAGGTTTTATTCCCCAATTCAAGAAATTACTGCGCGTGCATAACAATTACGTAAGCTGTGCGGCGAGTAGAGTATTACATCGAATTAGCCCAGGAATGCA
>LQNS02278078.1:12585373-12604525 GCA_001587735.2 Parhyale hawaiensis | reverse complement strand
ATAAGGAGGTATTTGTCTCTCAAGCATACACCTAAATAGAGAATAATGGTGAACTCGGTCAAACGCAGCTTTAGCATCGAGAAAGCACAGGTATACGGGAGATCCCCTGCCATTAACCCTGGTCCTCGTTGCTCTAGTGTTTGTTCATGCGGCGTCCTGTGTATTTATATTCGTGGTCTCTATGCTAATATGGCTAAGTTCTCTATAGCTTCATCTTATTATGATTAGTACGGCACTGAATTTGGAGACGACTGTCTCTAGTCATCGCCATTTTTCTGAGCTGATGATAATTCCGAAGTTTGAAAAGCCAATATTGCGGTTGCGAGACTCGTGCAATGGATTTAGAGGTCTGGCTGCTTACGTTCATAAAGGTGTTGTTGAGTCCATACAAAGAAAATATGAGTGTCCATGTTGTAAGCTGAAGATGTTTTGAGTCTGTGGCTTGTTTAGGAACTTTAATTTGTTTTTAGTGCATCGTAGTCCGTTACTGATGATGGTGCTTCTGATTGTCTTTTGGATCCCCGCTAAAACACGACGTATCATTAACACCTTGTGCCAGACTGTCCCTTAGTACGTTGTGATACAAAGTGTGATAAGTGTGATACGTCCCTAGAACGTTAAGATGCAACGTGCTAAGTACGTGCCCAGCACGTTGTGATAAGACGGGCTAACAATGTTATCTGAAGTTGAATTGACAATGTCAGGTAGCTATGAACGTTGTCATAACTTTTTCAGCACTTTGTCTCGCATCGTGCTGAGCACAACGTGCTAACGACGTTATCTGGAGTTCACAGATCGACGTTCTTCGCATGATGAGCCACCAAAACACAACGTGTTATCTGTGTAAAAGCAAGGCAAAATTATGATCTGGGATGTGTTGGCTTGGATTCAGTCATTGGATAGGCGTTCTGCATTCGTATTATGGGTGATTTGAATTATCACCACGTGGAATGGATAGGCTCTAGAAGAACAGACTGCCATGGTCTATTGGCCATGCAATCTTCGATTTCATGACTGCCTCTGGCTGCGAGCGGTTACTTGAGTGACCCACCCATTTGATGGGTGGTGCTCTTGACCTCTTATTGACTGATGTTTCTGATTTAGTTGGAGTATCAGTGTCGTCTCCCATTGATTCCTCAGACCATGGTGCCCTCTCTGCAACGCTGCGAGCTAGTCAGCAGATCCCCAGAGTCCCTTTCAGGCGTGAGGTATTTTTGGAGTCCAGAGTGAAGTGGGTCGTTGTTTCTGGCGCCATCCTTGCGCTATCTTGTGGGGGGGGGGGGTTGCAAGAATGTCTCCTCATCCTGGCTCTGCTTTTGATTGGCTTTTCTCTGTCATAGTGCGTACCTATGCCCCTTCCCGCTTCATTACGGTCAGAACAGGCGATGGGCCCTGGTTAGATGGTGCCTGCTGGAGGGTGCATCAGTTGAAGCCGGATCGAGGCATATTCCCGTTGTTGCAATAGCCATCTGTTGTTGACTTTCAGCGTTTCATAGAACTGCAGCGTCGGGCCAAGGCTTCTGATAAGGGAGCTGAGAGGGAGCATCATCTGAGGTCCAGGGAGTCGTTAGTTTCGTCTGTTTCTAGAGCACATACGGTGGTCCGCACTGAAAAGCGTTGTGTTTGGTGCGAGCTCTGCTGTCCTTCTTTAAGTGCTGGGGGTGAACTTATCGTGAACCATGCAGCCAAAGCGGACCATTTGCTGCGATACTTCGATGGGAAGCACAGGCACAGCACAAGCACATCCTTTTGCGTGTGAACCTGAGCCGAGGTTCTCCGCTTTCGCTCTTAGATCTGCCGAAGTGTACAGCCTTCTTCTAGACCAGGCCCCCAATGATGGCATTGATTCCTCGGGTATTTTTTCGCTTTTTCTTCGGTAGGTGGCTGGTGTGCTTGCAGCCATGCTCGCTTCTATATTCCGTCGAATATTACGGCTAGGCTCTTTCCCAGAATGCTCGCGTGTCACTCATATAACACCTGTTCCAAGGGCTGTGTCTCACCTAGAACCTCTGACCAAAGACCCATATCAAACACATTTGCTTTGTCCTAAAGTTTACGTAAGTTCGGTTGCGTCGAAGTTAGGTCTCTTTCTTGAAAAATACGGTGTCCTATCTCTGGCGCAGTATTGTTTTCCTAAGGGCTTGGAAACTTTTGATGCTTAGCTTCCCATTCATCATGTGTTGCGGTTGGCACTTGATAGGAGTCAGTCTTGAGGCTAGGTTGGTGCAGCTTGGCTTCAGTGCTGCAGCCCGCTTTTGATCGCGTAAATCACCTAGGATTGCTTCATAAGCTCAGATTGATGGGCTTTGATTGTTTAATTTTCATGACTATTAGTCAGTTCTTGTCTGGTAGACGCCACTGTGTAAATGCCTCCGCCAAGGAAGTTATGTTTTCGTCGCTTTTGTCTGCCTCTCTATCTGTCTTTCATTCTGTTTGTCTGTCACCAAAATAGCTCAAATAGTTAAGGACGGATTTTGATGAAACTTACAGGAATGGTTAAGTATGTTTTAAGGATAAGATGATTACCTTCTGGTGAAAATGAGTTCATCCGTTTTTTTTTTTTTTTTTGTCTGCCTCTTTTTTCGCAATGTCAAAACTCAAAATGTTATAGACGGCTTTTTATGAAATTTACACGAGTGTTTAGGTATATTACGAAGAGTAAATAACCAAATTTTCTTGATGATCTGTAAATTCGCTCGTTAGTCTGTCGCTATTCTTAAGTTGGTGCTTATTAGCACAATACCTAACTCAAAAAGTTAGGAATGGATCTTGACAAAATTTACAAGAGTTATTAGTAATGTTAAAATACATAAATGATCAAATTTTGGTGATAAACGGTTGATCTGATCGTGAGTTTGACTAATGTTCATCAGAATGTTTGTTAGCAGCATAGATAACGTGAAAAATTGCGATCAGATCTTCAAGAAAATTAGGGAAACTGATGATACTGTTAAAAGGTACAACTGATTAGATTTTGGAGTTCATACAAAGAAAATCATGCTTTCAGAGCCGATTTGAATTTTTCGTTACCGTTGCCTTGCTTGGCGGAGGTATGAGCTCTCAGGGTACTCTAGTTCTTAACCGGAAGAGTTAATGAATTTTTGGATGTGGTATCAGGTGTTCCACTGGGTACTGTTCTGGGTCCTTCATTGTTCATCGTATATACAGCGGATTTGTTTGATCTTGTTCATAATTTACTTGTTGGGGACGTTGATGATGTTACTTTGCTAGCTGTGTGTGAAAATCCAAGTAATATGTCGGAGATTTCGGAGCCCATTCAGCGTGATTTGGAGGTGATTGATTCCTGGTGTTCTATGTGTTGGATGAGTATAATTTCGCGTAAGCCTATGGCTATGCTCGTGTCTAGGTCTAGTAGAGTTAGACATACTTTCCCCAAACTCATACTGGATGGTGTGTCGCTTACAGTGCTTAATGACCTCGTAATATTGGGTGTGAATTTTGATTATAAGTTGACGTTTAAGGCCCACATTCGTTTCATTGTCTCACAAGCATCGCAGAAATCGTTCTTATGTGACGTACTTGGAAGGTGTTTGGCTCAGTATATTTGATATATCCTTGCTTCAGTTGCTATGTCCTCCCCTTTTTAGAATACTGCTCCTTAGTCTGGGGTCTGCTGCCGATGGTCATCTGAGTTTGCTGGCAGAAAGGTTAATCGATGAGCGTTTATACTGGATGGTGCTGTGCCTTGTGATCTTGACTTTGCCCTGAAACCGGTACGATGTCGTACAATGCAGTATTCTCGTTCGTTTGTACCACTATGCGTAGATGCTTGGAATAATTTTTATGGCTCTGCCTTCGTTGGTGCTGACATTGGCAGTTAGTATATGGAATTTGGAATTTGTAAAGAGTGATTCTGTGAAATTTAAGTCTCTCTGTTTTTCTTCTTCTCTTGCTGGGCTAGTTGCGTGAGTGTTGATAACCTTATGATCATTGATAACCTTCTTACGTTGCGACCCCAGTCTGATGTATTTTAATAATAATAATAATACTGTAACTTACAGGTAAAATAAAATGTTCCAAAAACAAATTAATAAATGGCGCACGTATGTTTCTGTTAAAACATTTAATTCAACCCACAATAACGAAAAAATATAGAGAAGAAAATACAGCTGATATTTGTGGCAGAACAAGGTCTTACTCACAGCTGTTATTAGATTTTAGAAGGATGAGTCTTTTAATCATTGCGTCTGAAAGAGAGGCTCTTCGGCGTGCCAGTGTTAAACCCAAGAGTGAAACAAGCCTCTCTACAGGTGCAGACGAAGGTAATGTAGTGTTGTATGTAAGGAATACATTTTTAACAGCCCATGATTTTTCAAGTTTCCTAAGTGGGACTCAGGATCTTGCAAAAATGAAAATAGCGCATTTCTGATGAAGTCCGAGTCATACTCAGACTCCAGACAGCTGTACGAATTACGGGTCACCTAGTACGTAACTCAAACAATTGTCTGTGTTTGTAGTTTGTACCACTTTTAATTCACTTTATTAATTAATATATTCTGACTGGGTGCATTTTTCTATAATTTTATGTTCCGCTATCGGTTGGAAAATAAAGAGCACCGAGTTAACAACGTTCAAATTTTCATTGTTGAAGAATATATAAAAAAGTATCTACATACTTGTATCTAGATACAAGAAAATATATCTAGATACTGCATTTAGATACCATATTTGAAATGTGTCTAGATACTACACTTAAATACACAAAAAGTACCTATATATACAGTATCTAGATACTGCCCAGCGCTGAGTATCAGTAAGTGTCGCGTCCGACTCGCGTTAACTAACTTGAAAAAAAAAAATTATCTAACCATATTTCCCACTCCTAAACTGTCTTTCGGAACGATATTGTTGAAACTGGCGAATGTTCAATTCATAATTCTTCCCTATGATGCGGTAGTGTTCACAGCTAGGATCGGAGGATCTGCTAATGATGCATACAGGACGGCCCAGCTTAGGGCGACATTTTACAGACGCTCTCGAAAATAATAATGATAAAATTTTATCCTTCAGAAACCTAAATAAGAGTTCGTAGATGATTTGATACATGTTTTTGTGCATCTATAAAGATTGTAGGACAAGTAGTATACTCTGGAGGCCCAAATGAAATGATGGAGGAACAATTTAAAATAACTGGGTATTGGCGTACATGACTTTTGTGACGTCACAAACCTCATTACCCATGGTGCACTGCAGCTTGGCCCCACCCCGTGGGTTAACCTTCTAGAGTCTCATTATCCTTGGATTCCAACAATATGAACTCTTATTTAAATCTTATCAGAAATTTCTCTGAAATTAAACGTTGTGAACATATTCACAAGCAATCAATAAGAAAAAAATCTTTGTTTTATTATTCCTGTCAGGTTGTGTAATAAATACTTTTCAACTTACTAGTTCTCTGCATATATATGCAATGTATTTATAGTCCATTTCTTTGATTCCTTTTTAGCTTTTCTAAAACTAAAGACAGAATTGCTGTTATCAGTGAGTAAGAACTGCCTCAGTATGTCACGTAAATTTGAAGAAAAAATACAGTTTACATTTCAAAGATACATTAAAAATAGTTCTTTTTTTTTCAGTATACACTTATATACATTTCTATTTTCACTCTGCAGTTTGCCTCATGTTCGGCTTACGTAATGCACAGATTTCCCTAGCCCCCATCTTCACCAATATATAAATTTAAAGAATAAAAGCATTATTAGAGCGCAGGTGCTAGAAGATGGCTTGCACACCCATATACACTATACAGGCCTCAGCCTAGAGTGGCCCTGGGGCCTGTTGAGCTCTTTTG
The DNA here is from genome assembly GCA_001587735.2 of Parhyale hawaiensis. Lineage (NCBI taxonomy): Eukaryota > Metazoa > Arthropoda > Malacostraca > Amphipoda > Hyalidae > Parhyale > Parhyale hawaiensis. The sequence goes on along the minus strand of LQNS02278078.1, from coordinate 12,598,713 downwards.
ATATACGCAGCTCCAACGCGAAACGATGGCGATTTCAACCTTTTATGCTCGGCGAACACGAATGTAATAAGGAGTGGTGCTCGAAGTAATTAACAATTACGCAATTTACCGGAATGTCGTAGTACAGTGTTGTGTAGCGAGCAGTAATACAATGTAATAATACAGCAAGTCGAGGAGCGTTTGAATGGAACACCCGGAAAAATGTTGGCCAACTAAGGTGGGTCATACTAACCTAAATACATGTTACAAGCTCGACAAAGCTTAAGTTACTGAAAAGCTAAGTAATTTGATCAGTTTGTCAGTTTTTAAGTAATCGATTAATTATTGCCGGAAATTGAATGTAAGTGCAGGATATTTTGATGACAGTTGCTGACATGGCCGCTCACGTGCATTGGCGCGGAAAAAGCTCCACCAGCAGGGCATTTATGTTGTGTTAGATTGAAAGTTCTGGAGATCTTTCAGTGGAAAAAAGACGTTTACTGAGTTATAATTGTTCTATGCATGAAACATCATAGTCTCTCCCATTTTCAATAAAATCTGGGTGATACTGTGATGATGCCTCTGTCATATAAAACAATAATAATCATTACGTGACTACACTAAAGTTAGCTATTTTTGAGCTCTGTTCGCTATGGGATAGTTTCTATTCTTTGGAATGCTAACAATCTGGAAAGATTGCCGCCCGACGAGGTAAGCAAGGTCAGGTGAAATAGTAAAATTGAGCAACACATCCTCATGAGGCGCTAAAATGTCACTAAAGCAAGTGCACTCTGTAGTCAGTGAGGTCCAAATAGCAACTTCAAAATTGAGCGGAGTAGTAATCAGCCATGTTGCACTTGTTGGCCAAGTTTCGACACATTTTCCACTGCTCTAGTAGTCCTACGACTAGTAATTCATGCTACAGGGTCTTCAATATGCCACATTTGATCATATTCCAAATCCAACGAGTCCATTTTGTGTGCGTTGCTGTGACTTGGGTGTTTTATTTCAATTGGGATTTTGATTTGTGTCACTCACGGGTAAATCAAATGCGCCGTAGGCCAGGCCCCATCGAAGCAACGAGCGACGTAGCAAATTTGCTGCATGGAAAAAAGAAACACCGGGCACAACATTTTATTGTTGTCCCCTCCGACGCAACCTAGAAATTCCATACTGCAGCTATAAAATCAGGTACTATATACGGTTAAAACCTCCTTGATTTAGCAGGTAGAACTCACTCGAGGAATATCTGGATACGGCTAAGTGTGGTAACCTGAGCACGACTCAAGTGTTGTTTGCTTGAGATTTTATTCTTTGGACATCGAGACCCGAAAGAAAAGTTTCCAGATCAGCATTATTTAAAATCCCGCACACATTGTAGAATAATAATATTGCAGATTCATTTTGATAGGCAGGTCATATATTAATTTTTTTGCGTTTTGCGAACCCTTGTTGGTTATTCGCGATTACACTGCTGTATATGAATCCTATCCCTACTTAATTTACAAGGATAATTTTTTCAATATTTTTTCCTCTCAATGCAGCTTTCATGGATGAGAAATGATCCTATGAAAACCTCGCTCTTTTAGAATCATGCCAGACACACACTAGATACAAGTAAGCCATTTTTTAAGTTGGAAAAGAAGAGTCCTTTTACAGACGCCATTGTCTTTTTTTAAGTAATTATATAATATATTTATTATCGGCCAATATGACGAAAGAGGCACCAAAAATATTCATTTCCAGCTGTTACAGCCGCGTTACTTTAATCCTGATGATATGATACTGCCTCTTGCGACACTTAACCGATTACAAACGCGATCATTACCCTGACAAACTATTACTTCGCCCCAGAAGCTATAGCTGTGTAGGCACTGCCAAAAATTCTCTTATGTTATCAGATGCAGACTTCAAAACGTTACTCCATTGTAATTTGGAGTCTTGCTTTGTTTCACGTTACGTATCATTAATGAGCATACATAGATAGAAAATAGTACCAAGGTAGTGGTTACTGAACTTAGTTATGTTACTCAAACTGCTGCATTTCGTATGTGCGTATGTAACATCTCGATAACAGATGCGATTTTTTTCTGAGCTGGATTTACTCAGCGTTTTTGAGTAACCCCTACCTTGGTGGAGTTCTCTCAACTCAGACTACATGAGTAGATTTCACTCAGATTCAAAGGTTGTACTGTTGCCATTACCAACCAAGGCTGCAGTTACCAATGGTGGTTTCTTGGCTACTGAAGGGTAGATGCTGCGCAGTTCCTTACCAGATTATTTACAAGTCACTTAGGCCCTAGAGCCTGGCTACTTGTATCACAGGACGGTGTCAGTAGCCGGCCTGCAGTTCATAACAAAATTACAGATATCCAGGAATGAGACTGCACCACATCTACACTTCATTTAACAGCTCGTTGCCACGGACACTAAGAACATGACTCTCATGAATTCCGATTTCTTCACCTTATTGATACTAATAAAAATAAAAAGTGAAAGAACTCGAACTCTTCAGAACTTGACGGCATCTTCTGATGGCCCACTCCAGTCCAGCAGTTTGGGAGTCTAGTGTTCTTTAACTTGCAATAACGGCAGTATATGAAATTTAATTGTTGCACAACCAAGCACTAAAAAAGCACACTTTTAAATTGGGTCGTGGCCAGGGTAGCAGAACTGGCGTTGGCAAATTGCAGGGGCTAGGAGTTGTTGCAATTGAAAACTGGTTAAAACTACGAGTTGGACTGGGTGAAATTGCTAAGTCAAATGAGTCAAGATTGAAGATTTTTAGGCCCAAGAACATGAAGACAGAAACTGGTAAAGTTTCAGAATCAGACTTAGACCATCTACTCCGCAACCCTAGTTGTGGAGACAGGTCATCCAAGATCCAACACCGACTCTTGGAACAAGTCAATGTTTGTTTATATACAAGCGAAAAAAAAAATTGAGAACAGTTCAACCTTTCTTAATCGAGCCAGCATCTGCCATTTCACTCTGATTTCGATTTCTGGAACTGGATGGTCTAACTCGGGCTTTACTTAAAAAAGTTAACTACTTATTTATCCACATGAGCAACTTTTCACATCTTTATGGGGAACAGGAAGTGTTTCACAACACACCCAAGGCAGAGGGGGACAATTAATTAGGGTATTTTAAGTTTACGTAATGGTATTAGACATCAAGGCAATTCACATTACTCAAACAAAAATATTACAAGCATTGTGAACGAGCTTATAGAGTCAGATGGCTCAAGTTCAGCTTCGACTCTGCGTCTTCCACTTTTTTTTTCTGGGAAACCAACTCCAATATCAACTCCCACCCCTCAACACATTTAGCATGTACCATGACCAATAACTTAGATCAGCTATGTTTTACCAAATTAAACGCATATAGAGCCTATTGATATAAAGGCTAGCATAGATATGTTGCAAATGCCTCACCAAGGATATTTAAACTTCCCATTTTCAGTCCCATAAGTAGTCTGCACCCTCTCTTGTTACTGAAGATCAGAGAAAATACTGCAAACGTATCACCCAAGATGTTTAAACTTACTTCCATAATCATAAACTAGACCAGGTTTCACACTACAGCAGTTCTTGCTAAGATCCTGGCGAGAAGTGTGCCGCACTCTATAGTACCCGACTGGTCACCTATGAACGCCGCGACCTGTACTACCAGGTTTCACACTGTAGCAGATGTTGCCAAGATCCTGAAGAGAAATCTGCCACACCCGGAAGCTAGACAGTGGGGTAACAATACAGAGTTATTGTTATTTTCAGAAATGCTCTTGTAGCATTTTTTACCTTCAGCAGCTATTGGGAATGGAAGAAGGCTTTGAGTAAAACTTCGGAAACTGTTATTAATTGTCTTAATGCATTTACTACAATAACTGGTCCATTGCTTTTACACCCGTAAATTAAACTTCTGCTGATCACAAAGTATATAGCCCAATTGCTCGAAACTTCCATGAGTCGCCTCTGAAAATCTACGGAAAGATTAGCTTCCTACGACTGCCGCACCCTGTGCACTGACTTTAACTTTCTTCCTGCATGGAACTTTTTAGTTTTTATGTGTCAAATGATATTTTGGTACAAGTTAAATTAATGATATCCTAATATTAACGTTTGCATTAGTGAAAATACATAGTGAGCACTGGCACTTGGCCTTGGATCTATACTACTTCAATTTTGCTTCTTCCACCAAATTTTATATAAATGGGGTGATGGCAATTGGTAATATGTCACAAGGTGATAAAAGACTCAGTGGATAAAGAAGTTTAAAACAGCGGAGTTGTTGATTAACACCAGCTTTACACTATATTGACTATATCTGTGTTAAGCAAGAACTAAGCAGATGTATGCAATTTAGTTCTCTGCACTATCGAAGCAATATTTAGATACCTTCCGTTGGGTGAATGCTGCTGTGACGCTGTCAAATCAAATTGTATGGCACTGCATGTCTTTGTTAAAAATATTACTGACCGTTGTAGTTATGATATTAAATATGTCTATTGAAACACTACTTCTGGATGAACGTCACTCGCTCTCAAAATAATGGAACTTATGTTTGATTCACCTACAGAAATGATATTAACCCACTGCGAAATTATATCGCTTATCGAACAGCTGTGGCAGCCAAATGAACAAGTGTTACCGTCTCATAGCACTTGCTCTCTATAGTAGTTAGGATGCGGCGCATCACCGTTGTCGGTAATAGCGCCCCCCCCCCCCCCCCCCCCCCCCNNNNCCCCCCCCCCCACGCCGGCTTCTGAGTAAAGCCCCGTCCAGAATACTGCACAAAAGCCGGACTAGTGTGTCGTAAATTTCTCAGGATGCAGCAAAAATCACACCTCAGCGTCCACAGTGTCCTCTCAATACAGTTTACGAAGCGCGCGACGCTCGATCAGCGCTACTATTCGTTGCTCACGCCCCTTTGATCCAAGGAGCTGCAGTTTTTGTCCCTATTGATTACTTATTTTACTTATAGTACCGACAAAACTATCACTAAGCGATCACAGTGAATACAGTCACTATTTATTTGCGTTCTCTGGCAAAGCGCGTCCTGCCAACTGAGCTTCGGCTGACATTTCAGCACTATTTTGGTCGCCACACGGAAGAGTTGTCGGGGGCACAGCAACACATTCAGACGACTGGCTTAGAAAAGACGTCAAGTAAATAAAGTTTTAAGATGGAGTTCCTCGATAAATTTCTGTTCCCCATTCGCAGTGCAAAGTGTTCGAACACTTGTTTTATCCTTCAAACACTAACTGCTGCATGTCCATAAAACGTCTACAAAATGTTTGCCGTCAACTCAGTTTGCTTAACAAGAGTCAGAGCTGTAGTAAAGCTTCGTATTTTTGCATAAATATGCAGAGAAGCTTTCGACAATGTTTTTTCTATAAAGAAAAAATCATATATCTATAAAACGCCTAGTTTATTTGTTTTGTGTGAGTGGTTCAAGGTGAACCGGCTTTATTCGCAGCCTAAATCGTGCGAAAATATCCATGAAGTTCGAAACGTGTGAAAACGCATAAAACCGCGATTAGACGTGAAAAATTCGCTGTGATATGCCAAAACGCCACAGTGTGGACACATTTTGAGGTGGTCCGGACGGGGCTCAACTTACGCGTTGTGAAATACCTGCCACGCAGTCAAGTCAAATACCTGTTCCGGACCCTGCAACATTATGTCTTCCAGTTCTCTACAACACAGGAACATTTCCCCCAATCGAGATAAGTAAATATAATTTCCCGCCTTTAGTCGACTGAGTAACTACTACACAAATCATTGGTATATGTGACTCAAATATTACTAACGCAGCAGAAAGCGTATTTGCAATCGGCATTTTTCTCTCTGTGTGAGAGCACCATTAAGAGCACCATTTTNTGTGCAGCTGGAGCATTCACCCTCTACGCTCTGGTGAAATTTCCTTACACTCAAATTTAATTGCCTCCGCCAAGGAGGTTATATTTTCGTCGGCTTTCTCTGTCTTTCTCTTATTCTGTCTGTCAAATACCTGCTACGCAGTCAAGTCAAGTACCTGTTCCGGACGCTGCAACATTATGTCTTCCAGTTCTCTACAACACAGGAACATTTATTTCCCCCAATCGAGAAGAGTAAATATAATTTCCCGCCTTTAGTCAACTGAGTAACTACTACACAAATCATTGGTATATGTGACTCAAATATTACTAACGCAGCAGAAAGCGTATTTGCAATCGGCATTTTTCTCTCTGTGTGAGAGCACCATTAAGAGCACCATTTTACATGACCATGTTTAGAACCAACCTTGTACGTATGCGGGCCTTGTACTGTAATGGTTGTAACTGCTTTTTCTTGAATTTATACAGCTCATTGACTTCTGATTTATTTTCATCTAATTTCATTCGATGCCTTTTAGCGGGCGCGCCGATATTCGTAAAGAACAATGTACCCACTGCAGCGCCGATGCCCCGCTATATTGTGCGTACCACTGAGGAAAACTCTTACTAGCGCCCAATAATTATTGTACCGACATAACTTCGTTGTGCAACACGGCCTTACTCTTTGGGATTTTTATCTTCTCGCTCATAATTGAATTTCCAGGATTGTTTTGCGTATCGCTATTAGTTTTGGTTATTAGCTATTAAAACTTTATTGTTCTAAGCATGTGAGAGTCACAACTACTTTGCAAATGATACAATGCTGCACAGCTTGGGATCAGGAATCACTCAAGTGGCAGACAGAGTGGGTATTTCTCCGCCTGGAAGAGAAGACGTAGGGAAAAGTGCGTGTTTGGCGACAAAAGTTGCAACGTTAAAGCAAACGGGCTTAAAATGCTAGAAGTTTGGAGGCGAACCGACGGAAGTGCTGCTCTAAACATCACAGTTGATTATTGCAGAATACTCTCGCCTGTAAAGCGCGCCTTTCAGCCCACGCTCAAGGTCACGCCCAGGCCGTCTGTGCTATACCCCTCAGGAGGTATAAGATGGGCCATTAAGTTAGGTTAGGTTAGGTTGGTTCACTCTTCTTTTATGTTACGGGGAGTAGCACTCCAGGGATCCCCTAGGTTACGTTTGCTAGGTCTTCGGGAGGTCTGTTTTTTTGCCCATTTTGCTTCTTTCCATTTCCATACTCCTACTGATCTTGCTTTATTCTATTCTTCCTCTTCTTTCCCGATTTGCAGATCCCATGCACGTTCGTCCTCTTTGGGAACACATTTGTGCATCGTTTCCGCTTTTTTACTGTATCTTCCTCTCTTAGAAAGCCTTTGTTGGGAAGATGGAGACCCAAACTTTAAAGTTGTCAGTATAATAATAACAATTTGTTGCAAAGGCCATATTTTATGACAAGGCAACTTACGGCTCCTGCGTAATTAATCACAATGCAGCTGTCCATTCCTACTTGTCAGTTAGCAAGTTATGCCGATTTAGAGGTCGTTGCGACGCCAAAGACCCTTGTGCATGGTAAACGCATCTATTTCGGAACCAGTATATACACGTGTTTCGTTGTTCACCAAACTCTAAAACTTCGCTATGGGATAGAAAGCAAAGCTGCAAATAAGACATTCACATTTCAAGCACCACGTGTTGTAAGCCTACAGTGTATGTCTGTCGAGCTAGTATCTGAATCACAAAAAAATTCATGTCACTGCAATTCTTTGTTTGCAGGCTGCGTTATTTTCATTTTATAAAATTTTATTATTTTTTTGGGAGAGACCTCGTATAAATATTGCGTAAGAACAAAGGGCGACACTTTTAGGAGGCGCTTGCGCTCTGTTGCCAAAGATAAAAGCGATGCATTGTGCCCAAGCTTTTGTTGTTGAGCTCTTGAACAAAATGTGTTGCTTCAAAGTTCCTGCTTTATGATATCGTACTGTCGCCGTCGGGCTCCCTTTTCGTGCGTGTAGTGTGCATGTTCAAGTTGATTCCATAGTTGTTTTATTTCTTGAAAGTTGAAAGCTGTAGCGCACCTGTAGCACCTCAAACCGGCACCCAAAATTACACACGATGTAAAATTATAATAAATTTCAGTTAGGAGCCTACGAACGACAAGATAAGTTTCAGTGCCGCCAAACTATCACTCCGTTTCACCAACATAAAGTATAAAATGCGTATGTACGCCTAGTACGTTGCACGATATCATGTTTTGCTTCTATGTCTCTTTATTTCCATCGTCTTGTATCCACTGTATTCCTGCAACTCTCTATGCCTATTATATATACGCTATCAAGCATGCGATCGTCATCATATACGATTTTGCGCGCGCAGAGTTCACGGGAAGCGTGAACTTTATTTCTCTTACTTGCATCATTTACACATAAAGCGATTACCGCATTTGAATGAATATCATAACTGATGCGCCATTATTAGATAGAAGTAGCTAGAATAATTGTCTGTGCGTATCGACCAGATGAACTCGTATTTTTTTATCTGTTCTGAAATCAATGCGAGTGCATTTGTCTGCTTTCAGCCACACATTACTGGCGGTTTGTTATGCTGAAGTGTTACAGTTTGGGTCGACTTTTACCCACGCCACACCAACTTCGATCGCCCTGTTGAAGCCGCGTAAGGGAAGCGGTCACTGGCAGGTGTACCTTTGATGCAGGAAAATTTCAGCAAACTTAGGAGGGGAACCATAGAGCTAACTATCAAAATTTTGGCGGTCGTTCGGAAACGCTTAATTTGACTAGTAAATATTATTCAGGCATGTACAGATGAGCGTAATTGGGACATTATATCAGTTGAAAATTGGTATTTACGAGGACTAGGTTTTTTTACATAATTACATTTGGTATATTTGTTGCGCGATATCGAACGTAAAGGTAACATTTCTTTGACCGTACCTCTCAATATTCCTTACCAGGAAACGTACATGCACTGGTTCGTGCTGCAGATCATGTACTTACTCACTATGCAGTCAGGAATGAAATATTGGTAGTTGATACCGGAGACTTTCCTGTGTTTCTTTAAGTATGTAATTAGGGCACGTTCGACGGGGCCGTTAAAGTCGTTCTAAGCCAAGCCCACTCGACTTGGCTGGTCTGGAACTGTAGCCAAGAATTTCGCCTTCGTTACTGTCAATCGCGTTCTAAATGTTAGTTAGAAGCAACCCGATTTTGTTGAGCCGCGTGAAATGTCCGTTCTACGGAGCCGCATGAAATGTCCGTTCTACGGAGAAACTTGAGTTCTTGGAAATCTCAAAAGTACACGATTAAGAGTCAACGTCTGAATCTGAATCAACAGGTGAAGAGCAAGCTAAGCTTCAGAGGCTTAATTTTGCTGCACAGTTCGTGAAAAATTATTAGAACGCATTATTCTACGTTCATATATCAATAAAATAAGCTCGCGATTGCACAATAGTTAAAGACTTAATAGGACGTGTTCGAACACGCGTACGATCATCGTGTTCCAGTAATTTCGGCCGATCGTTTTCGAAAAACATATATGAACTCAAAGTTCCGATGAAAACGTTATTCGTGATAAACTACTTAGCATGCATTATTCTACGTTCATATTTCTATTAAATAAGCTCGCGACTTCACAATTAACTCGCGATTATGCAAGTAGTTAAAGACTTAATAGGGCGTGTTTGAACACGCGTACGATCATCGTCCCTCTGTTTGTCAACAAAGGCGGAAGTCAACATGGCTGTAATGGCGAACGTGACAAAGAAACAACGGAAACTTTAAAGAGAAATATCTCGAAAACTAAGCAATTGCGATGAAAACGGTACTCATAAAAATCGTCTTAAAATGCCATGTTCTACCTAAATATGTCGATGAAAATAGTTTAATTGGGGTGCGTAAGTAAAAAATACCAAAAGATCCAGAATTCTTGGATCCGAATAAGTTTTAGCGGAGAAAGCTGTGTACGTATAGCATTTCTCACTTCCAATGCTGGGTAAACATTTTGCTGCCTTTTTATTCTTTGTGATTCCGTCCCTGTTGCGTATATTTTTGAAATTGCGTCAGATGCCTTTCGACCGTCATCAGGCGGCAAATTTTGAGCCATGACGTGCACCTCTGTAAGTAAATACAACCTTCAAGTGTGTAAAACAGTAATTAAGATTTATGGGCTCTGCCGCTTGGCTAAAATAAGTCCATCGTTATGGTAGTAGCTGAAAGGGCCGCTGGCCGAAAAGCTTGAGATAAATATGTCAGGGCACCTAGCCACAAAAACTCTAAAGAATATGCAGGGCGCGGAAAGCCTTAAAACCTGCAGTAAATGGGTCAGAACAACTAGCCAAAAACCTCCACAAAAGGCTGTAAGTTTCGGAAAGCAAGAAATAATAAATACTACCATAAGGCCGCGCCCTGCTCTAATCAATTCACGAGAAAAAGTCCAGCGGTCTTAGCTACTTACTTAGCCTTTGTAGAGGACGGCGTAGACGCCAGTTTAATTTGAGCGAAGTAACAAACTGACGAGAGGCAGAGCTGCCTGGGATGAAGACTTAAGAGGCCCGTATAGAAGCATTACTGAAGCTAGAGTGCCGACGCACGCGAGAAAAGTTGAATTCACTAGTTCCAAAATAAACCATTATTCCCTAGAGTCTACTGACGAAATCGAAAACGAGATTGCTGAAATCTCTGTGAATTGCTTCATTCACTAATTTCTTGAGCTCAGTCATTTGCTTGCCATGCATCAATGTTCTTAACGAGCTTAATTAAGAATAGGCTTCTTTATTTAATTAATTAAACCAGTTGTGTTTTGCAGTTAATGAATAGAGGATCTTTACACCTCTATTGTTCTCCACATAGGTACAGACTGTATAATACAAGTGGTTAAAAGCTTTTACAATTAAAACGATAACGGGTTTGCTAAAAGCGATTACATATATCGCTCATGGAGCCAAATTCCTTGAGAGTATGTCATTGATAAAAAACACAGCGTCATCCGTATATATAATTCCATCAGCATCCGGGATATCATTGATATCATTTATAAGAAGACATAAAAGAAGAGGCCCTAGAACGGAGCCTTGAGAACACCTACATCTATGCGAATAGTCGACGAGTACTGGTTATTAACTGGTACATACAATCGACAGCTAGTAAGGTAGCTCTCTATAATGGTCAAGGCATCCTCACGTATTCCATAATAATGCAGCTTACTAATCCATTGTTCAACGTTCACGGTGTCGAATACCTTTTTCAAGTCTGAAAACAAACAAATCATAGAAGACTTTTTGTCCAAGGCAGGTAAAATATCACTGACAAGGTACACAATGGCATGAATAATATTGTTCTGTTCCTGCTTCGATATCCATATTGAATTGCCTTGATGTCTAATGCCATTACGTAAACTTAAAATACCCTAATTAATTGTCCCCCTCTGCCTTGGGTGTGTTGTGAAGCACTTCCTGTTCCCCATATAGATGAGAAAAGTTGCTCATGTGGATAAATAACTATTTAACTTTTTTAAGTAAAGTCCTAGTTAGACCGTCCACTTCCAGAAATGGAAATCAGAGTGAAATGGCAGATGTTAGCTTGATTAAGAAAGGTTGAACTGTTCTCAATTTTTTTTTTCGCTCATGTATAAACAAGCAATGACTTGTTCCAAAAGTCGGTGCTGGATCTTGGATGACCTGCCTCCAGAACTAAGGTTGCGGAGTAGATGGTCTAAGTCTGATTCTGAAACTTTACCAGTATCTGTCTTTATGTTGTTGGGCCTAAAAACTTCAATCTTGACTCATATTACTAAGAAATTTCACCCAGTCCAACTTCCAGTTTTAACCAGTTTTCAATTGCAACAACTCCTAGCCCCTGCAATTTGCCAACGCAAGTTCTGCTACCCTGCCCACGATCTAATTAAAAAGTGTGCTTTTTTAGTGCTTGGTTGTGCAACAATGAAATTTCATATACTGCCGTTATTGCGAGTTAAAGAACTCTAGACTCCCAAACTGCTGGACTGGAGTGGGCCATCAGAAGATGCCGTCTTCAAGACTTCTCAAGCTCAAGAAAGTGAAAAATAAAAATAATCATAGTTATTCCACTTCTTTAGCCTTAAGTACTCTCAGTACAANAGGGCATATCATTTATCCTCCTCGTATCTAGCGTTCTCCAATGAAATAGATTTTCTCCGAACCTTTTTCAAGAATAACGGCTACCCACACCACCTTCTAGATCATTACTGCAAACTATTCCTGGACAAATTGTTCGATCCCGGTATTGCTAAACCTGCCGTTCGCAAATTAGACTTTTTCCATTCCCATTCCATTGATTTCTTTACATCTCTGTTTAAATTGTCTAGCACAGTATAATAACTTAGCTCTATGCTTCGTGATATAGTCTGATGCATATATGCAAGAAGGTTTAGATTGCTTAACCCTATCCGTTGTCAATTTTTTTCTAGTCGCTTGAGCGCCAAGTCGAGACAAATTTGTACCTCCCACTAAAAATGCTTATAATTTCATCAATATCCGATTTTTTTGTCAAAGTCTCAAAGTCATTTATTCAACTATTATTCACATATCTATTCAAAGAAACAATGGCCCAAAGTAGTTTTGTTGTTAACTAGAGCACTCGTAGAGTGCATACCTCCGCCAAGCAAGGCAGCGATAACGGCTCAGAAACCATGATTTTCTTTATATCAACACCAAAGTCTGATCACTTGTGCCTTTTGATAGTGTTAACAGTGTCTGTAATTTTCTTGGAGATCCGTTCATAACTTTTTGAGTGATGCTGTTAACAAACATTTTAACAAACATAAGTCAAACACACAAACGGACAAACCGATCATCACCAAAATTTAATAAATTATGTCTTTCAACATTACTAACAATTCAAGAAAATTTCATAAATATCCATCCATGTTTTTGAGTTATTGGACTAACAAACATTTAAACAAACATTAGTCAAACACACAAACGTGCGTACTGATCATTACCAAAATTTAATCAATTATGTTTTTAACATTACAACCAATTTCTAAAAATTTTATAAAGTTCCATCCATGATTTTTGAGTTATTGCGCTAACAAACATAAATCAAACACAACGACAGACAAACGAACGAACAAACAGATCATCATAAAAATTTGATGATTTACTCTCTGTAATAAACCCAAGAACTCATGTAAATTTCATGAAAATCCGTGCAATACTGTTTAAGTTAGGGCACGAACAAAAACTAGACTGACAGACAAACAAACATATGGACAGATCTTCGCCAAAAAAAATCATCTGTTCCTCCTAACATACCTAGCAATTCCTGTAAATTCCGTCAAAATTGGTTCATAACTTTTTGAGTTATCATGATGACAGACAGAATAAGAGAAAGACAGAGAAAGCCGACGAAAATATAACCTCCTTGGCGGAGGCAATTAAATTTGAGTGTAAGGAAATTTCACCAGAGCGTAGAGGGTGAATGCTCCAGCTGCACATCTG
>LQNS02278078.1:12559529-12584262 GCA_001587735.2 Parhyale hawaiensis | reverse complement strand
AACATGAGTTGTTAGGTATATAACAAAGAGTAGATTACCAAATTTTGGTAATGATCCGTTTGTTCGTTTGTCCATGTTTTTAATTTTATGCTTGTTAGCACAATAACTCAAAAAATAATAAATGGATCTTTATGAAATTATATGAGTTGTTAGTAATGGTAAAAGACATAAATGATCAAATTTTGTGCAGATCGGTTGGTTCGTTTGTATGTTTGACTCATGTTTGTCATAACGTTTGTTAACAGTATAATTCAAAAAGTTATGAACGGATCTTCAAAAAAATTGAACAAGCTGTTATTGATGTAAAAAGGCACAAATGATCAGATTTTGGAGTTTATGCAAAGAAAATTATGGTTTCAGAGCCAGTTTGAATTTTTGCTACCGTTGGCTCACTTGGCGGAGGTATGCGCTCTCAGGGTGCTCTAGTTCTTACTAATGCTGCTTTTCTTTGCAGTATAAAATGCCCGGTATTCCGTTTGTGGTAATAAGCTACTATTCACAAGAGAAGATGACAGAATAGCTTTTGAGTACGCACACAGTTTCGGCATCAGTTTTTGCAGGTGGTTGAAAATTACTGATAATCATCTCAAATGATCATATTGATTTAATAGCGCTTGATCTTGAATTGAAGATGAGGGAGAATTTTGTGTCGCGAACTGTTAACAGTTTCACTGCTTCATTTTCTCCATCTTAGTTGTACACGCTTGCGAACAAAATGTACTTCATTTCAACCTAAATGTACTCTGTTACAAACCTCGGTGTACTCCCGCACTACTTAAATACTCCGTATGTCCTAAAGATTCTCCGCCTGAACGACTTCTCTCGGGAATGCTCTGCCAAATAACATCAGCCAGACTATGGTCGTTTTTATAAAATGCTATCACTTGAAAGTTCAGGCCAACAGAAAGTCAACTATCGGAATGGTTGTTACGTACTTAGGATAGACGTACACTGACTTAATGCAAGATACAGTTTAGAAGAATCATGGCTGTACAAAAGCAGCATTAGAGGCTCTCCTAGGTGAGCCAGTAGCCAGCATTCGTCCTTTCGCTTTCGCAGAGCAAGCAATTCTTATAGAACTAGTGGACCCGTGCGTGAAAAAATTCACACAATAATCGATATATTTGCTTAATATAGGCTTGTGCAGAATCTTCTCATCTCTGACATGCTTCTATATTTTCTTCATCGACCCTTTGTCATGCTCTCTCATCCTTAGGTCCTCTCTTCTTTGACTTGCCGCTTCCTCATACTCCCGCTCACGCCTATCAGCAGCTCCTAATCTCTTCTGACACTGTGCCGCATAGACGGGCCATCTCAGTTTATTGGTAGCCTGTCTTGAAACTGTAGTAGTCTCGTTCTTTTTTCACGTTCCCTATCCAGTCTCCTTCTGCTTTTACGTGAGTCTTCCATAGTGGGAGACAGAAGTAATATCTTTAGTAAAACACTACAATTAACTTGAATGCAACTCCAGTCAGCGTATATGCAATGTGAGCGTACCGTACCTATGATGCTGTCTTTCAAACTCAATTAACTGCTTCGTTGAAGTGTTGAAATTTTGGCCTATGAAGTGAAAACTGCTCCGTCAAAGAAAGACAGCAAGCTAGAAGAAATAATTGTGTCTACTGCCAAGTGAAATTCCATCACTTCGTGAGGTCTTCGTTGATCATCTAGTGAATTTATATGTCGTGACATGAATGAAAGAAGTTATAAAATCAGACTCCAGAAGCTACAAATATCTTTGTTTCGATTTCAAGAAGTGTTTCAAGCAAGAAGTGCATTCAGATAAATAGATAAGGATCCCACTTTCACCATCTTCTGTAGCATGGTTTTATACCTCCATGAAAACGCAACTTAATTACAAATCGGCAACCTGGCCTTTTTTCGCCTATTTCCTTCAGAAGCAGACACAAAATGAATAAATACCCGTAGAGTTTTTCTGAATGTTTTGAAGCTTTGACAGGTTCGTCGTACCATCAACCATACGTAGGTTTTATTGAAGATTGGAATATATTGTCTACTGCCATATATATAAATATATATGGAAGTATGACACGTAAATTTTATCTGCTACTTGTGTGGTATTGCAATTCTGCAGCTTTTATAGTAAAATGATAGTGGTTTAAAATTATAGCCAATGTATGGGAAACGCTCAAGTTGGCGAATTCTCAGATACGCGACTATAGGCTGCTCTTCACACAAACACCGTCAATTACTGTTGCCACATATACGCTCAACGTTGTGAAGTGACGCTGGTGAAAAATTCTCTTAGATTTTATAAATAACCAGACTCAGAGACGAGGCAAATTTGTGAGCAACAGCTGGCAGTCTCTAGTCGCTATAAATTTCGTCAAACGGCAGCTGTGCATGAAAATTCTTCTAAAATTAAATGCTTTCGTGGTCCACCAGCCTTGAGCGTGAGATCACCAGCCTCATATCGGATTCGCAATTCTAACTTAGATAATAAATTATGCAGCAGTTTAGCGTTCGCTTCCTGCGCTTTGCAGTTGCTTTAGCTTTATTTTTACATTGCTTCGTTTGTTCGTCTCTTGTCAGTGTGCACTAAAAGACAAATTCATTTGCTCGACGGCAAAGAAGCCTTTGCTTTGCTAAATTTGAAATATTTGGAAACTCGTAGCTAAATGCTTAAAGTTTGGTTGCTCCGTTGTTGGGGCAAAAAAAAAGTAATTCGCTGTTGCATCTACACCTTCACTTTTACTTGCACTGCCATAATTACCTCGTGAGCTATAAATTCTGAAAATTTAAGAATACTTTGTCTACTATCAATCGAAAATACCATTGAGCATGTTTTGCGTCTTTGCTATATACTTATGATCTTACTTAGCAATATTACTAGGCAGCTTTAATTCAATCTAACCAAGCTTTTTGCTGCCTCGCTACAAACGGTTTCTTACTCTTAGAAAATTACCCATGGGAATACGAAAGGACAAAGACAGTGTAGGGTTATCACGTAATGGACCCACGACTCTTGATCTGAGAATTTTTTCTAAATTGGGCTTTAAACGTCAAAGACCTCCAGTCCTAAAAGCGCCCTGACTGCCTGTCACCTACAGTGATGCGCCACACATGGACGAAGAGCCTGTTGCTACAGTATTGGCTATGGAGTTTTCAAATTCTAGTTATGACAAAGTGGTATCCCAGCATAGCAATTAATCCTTTGCTTCATGAATTAATTTGCTTCTCTAGTACGAATAACACTACCTATGTCAAGTTTATTATAATGTTACACCATGAAAGAAGGAATTAAATTTTTTACCGGCATCGACTCCTACTGCTCGAGCCATCATAAAAATTTAAAGCATCACATTTCATCTTCCGCTGGGCCCAACAGCGCTGTTTGTTGGTTTGTTTGTTTTTGCCTCTTTACAGCCAGTGATGGTTCAATAGAGAAATGCGATGCAGTCAGTGACTCATGGCCCACAACAGTTACTGAGCAATAATTTTCAAGAACGCATGTCATCCGGTGCTTACGGCAAGAATTGTCGTTGCTTTTGGGCGGTAAATGGCTTGGTTGCATCTACAAATCCTCTTGAAATGACATCGAGCAGGCGGCGTTTGGAGAAAACTTTGCAATTTGAGCGTCCGAAAA
Organism: Parhyale hawaiensis; assembly: GCA_001587735.2. NCBI lineage: Eukaryota > Metazoa > Arthropoda > Malacostraca > Amphipoda > Hyalidae > Parhyale > Parhyale hawaiensis. Next base: position 12,580,655 of record LQNS02278078.1, on the reverse strand, counting down.
CGCCATAGAAATGAGGCAGTTCTCGTAAAGAGGAGCTTAAGAGTTAATATATTTTATGCGATGTTTGATTTATAGGGCATTACGAGTAATCAGCATCCATTACCTACTGTATTTAATAGGGCCTGAATGGGTATATAATACAGAGTTATTCTATGCTGATGTCAACCTCAGACTAAAATTTGAAGTGGTTAAAACTAGCTTTTATATATACCAAATTAAAGCTGAAAACCTCTACCTTAAAAATCCGAAAACAAAATACAAAACAATTAAACCAAATTTTTGTAACACTCTGTCAAAGATGCACAATATTATAAACACCTTAATGTAGTCAGTAAAATGCAACTGATTCAACCCATAATATTGCATAGTACTAAGTCAACATTGCGCTGCAAAACTATGTTACTCAGCGATTGCACTTGGAAGCCAATTATAAATTTGTAATAATCAGTTGAAATAATTATTATCGTGGTAATTCATATATATTGTAGGATCACATATAAAAAATATTGTTAAAATGCGTTATAAGACCCTAAGACTACCTAAAGATTGTTTAATTGCTTTATTTATATTATTTTTGGTAAGAAATTCGCAGTGTAACGATCGTCACGATATTTTTGTACGATCGTCACTGCGCTTCTTTGGCTTCCGAGGGAAAATGGTAATTGCACCTGGCAAAACGTACACATTTGATTAGCCTAATCCTTCATCTATAACTCCCATATAAAGTATTCAGTTTTATATTTGTACTTGCAGAGAGTTCTGTACTAGGTCGAACTCAAGGTTGCATCTGTGTAACGATCGTCACTGCCACTTTAAAAGTAAATAGCTAAAACAACAATACTCAGAGAAACTTAGGGATAGTTCAGTTAGCATTAGTAGACACTGATACTATTATGGTAAAAACCATATCAGGATAATAATAATACAACTTTTAAAGTTATAGGCTAAAGTTTGGCAATAAGTATGCTCCCAATGTAACGATCCTCACTGTGCAATGACCCAACAGAAGTTACGTAAATATCAACTAAAACAGTTATTGCATAAAGCAAGTTTCATGCCGCTTGTTTAATGAGTTTTTCGATATTGGATTTATTAAGTACTCCGGTATCCTATTAATCCATAAGCGCGTACTCTCCATTCTTGAGGACATTGTTACCTCCCAGTTATATTTTCAGGATTTTGTAATATGCTGACGTTTGTTGTAATATATTTACGTCAGTGTGTTATACTCTATTATTGTGAGTATGAGTTCTACTTGAGATCTTCACCGTACTGGTTGTGAGGGTGAACTTCGATGCAGAGTAATGCTATCTGGCTACAGTGCTAGATGGTGCAGGAACTTCGTCAAGATTTTTTTGTTTATTTACATCTTAATATAGAAGATTTAGAAAATATGATCCAATAATAAGTAGCAAGCATGTTACTTGGTAGACGATGACTCAAAGGTACAAGGTCTACATCTAGATTAGTGCTACAAGTAGAATGCTGTAGCTGAATGTCGAATACTATACTACTAAATACCAAATGAACTAACTACTTAATACACAAGCCCTCTAAATATCCATCATTTGCCGGATTCATTTAGAACGCAGGTAGCTTCTCCTGGAATCGAGTCGGAAGTCCGCCTGTAAATTAGCTATATGTTATGAGATTAACAAATATCACCGTAACTCTGGTTACAGGTTTTGACAGCCAACTTTTACTGAGAGAGGTTCCGACCGGAAGGTTATTGAGAATTACGCATGTCGCTCACAGTTAGCGATGCTGGTAAACAAGCACATTATGCATGGTAAGGTATGCGTCCTTTTCGGTCCTTATCTGAGAGACTCTGACCTGAAGACGGTGGTCACATTCGTTAAAAATGATCTCGCATGATACAAAGAATGCGTCTATACATATGAATTTTAAAGCTAACACATTAGAATGGTGTATGGACTAGACGCATATACAGTATAACACACCCTCTTTTTTCAGATTGTACACAGCCTCGGGTTTATATTGATACTTTTAACCTGTTTCCGTACTCGCGAAAAAAGTCTCATGGGTGCAGAGGTGGTAGGAACAGTGTTATCGGTACACGAACCTGTACTCAATGAAGAAGGAGGAACTTTCGAGATGGCTGGCTTATTGTTTTGCACTGAACTGTTGTTAGTAGGTACTTTACGAGGCAAAAGTTGCTTGAGGAGTCTTTTCAAGGTTTTATCGATCTCTTTAACGTATACCTCATGGGTATTGACACCAAGTATTTTTGTTATTACAGCTTCGAGCCATTTGTTACTATCTCGTAAGTTCAGAGCTAGTACTTCTTCGCCAACATCAGAAGTAAAAATATGAACCAACTTGGGTTGTTTCCTAGCGTACAAAGGATTCAGTCATTCCTTAACAATAACGTACGATCGACCATTAAGAGCTACAGATGGAGCTATACCAGTTGTACAATGAGGTGTGTGTGTCCAATGCCTACCTATCCAGCTTCGATATCACCTCTCTCTTCGCCAACATCCCCGTAGACGAAACAATAGATATAATTTGTAACAAAATTTTTGATAACACAGTCTTATTCCACAACATGGATCAACCTTCCTTTAGAATTTTTCTCAGTCTTGCCATTAAAGATTTTTGTTTTGATTTTTAACAATAGACTGTCCAAGTAAGTGGAGGGAGTTTCCATGGTGTTATATATATGCTTTTCGCAAATACAACATTCCAATGTGTTAGCGTTACCATTCAAATGTATAGATGCATTCTTTGTGTCATGAGAGTTCATGCCTGGCGGATGTATTCGCCGGCTTCAGGTCAGAGCTTATAAGATAAAGAACTTAAAAGGTCGTTTACGACAGTGCAAAAATGTGCTAGTTAACCAGCACTGCTCTTTGAGCGACATGCATAATTCTCAATAACGTTCCGGCCGGAACCTCTATCAGTAGAAACTGTCTGTCAAAGCCTGTTACCAGAGTTTCAGTGATATTTGTTATTCTCATTAACGTACAGTAATTTGCCAGCCGATTTCCGATTCGAATCCAGCGGAAGCAACCAATGTCTAAATGAAGCCGGCAATCATAGATATTTAAGGCGCTTGTACCATCAAGCGTCAGTTTATTCAGTATTAGCATTAGAGTACTGCACATAGTCTACAGCTTTCTGCTTGTAGCACTTATTAGATGAAGACCTTGTACTCAGTTGTCTGCATCTATCAAGTAGCATGCTTGCTACTTATTATTGGATCATATCTTCTAAGTCTTGTATCATAAGATGTAAATAAACAAGAAGATCTTGACAACATTCCTTCACCATCCAGCACTGTAGCCTGATAATAATACTCGGAATTGAAGTTCTCTCTCACAACCAAGTACAGTGACGAACTCAATTAGAACTCACGCACGCACACAAGTACAGTAAATTACAAGTGGCGACGAGGCCCCTGAGATTCGTCACAACGTCTACGAAGTACATCTGCATCTGCAAGATCTACGCTGCAAAATTGCATTCTACACTATTGCAACGGTTGTGAGTATACGTATACGTACATACGTTTAACAGTGCTACTAGGAAGTGCTTTACGATGAAGTGTTCATTTTCTACGACATTATCAAGATGAATTCTCCCCGTTTTGAAACTGAAGATAATACTTTTGTACTCTTCAAAAAGCTTCGTGAGCGTGTACAGAAGCCTCGAGAATCAGTCGATGCTTACGCGACTGCCGTTTGCGACTTAGTTGAAAAATGTACTTTTCCACAAGAAAGTAAAGATCGTTTATGCCGGGACACATTCATCTCAGGACTCAGGAGTTCCAGTATGATTTCACTTCTCCATTGTGAGTGAAATGCAGATACATTCGACAATTGTATTGTCATCGCCAAGAAGCACCAGGTATTGTACAGCGACTGTGACAAAGACCTGACCGTAAGTGCGATAAGAAGGGCACGGGCAAGCGGAGACCGAGCATCAGCTGGTCACATTACGAAGTCTCGCCGACAGAAGTCTCCTCGGAAGGCTCCATATAACTATGTTTGTATTCGATGCTCTACTAAAGGAAAATATTTTGTCATGGAATGTTTTGCCTTGAATATAATATGCAAATCCTGCTCCAAGAAAGGACACCTAGCTAGAGCCTGCAGGAGAAAAAGACTACGATCGAACAAGAAGTATGTACGTCAAGCTACTGAAGACTTCATCACTGTGCCTGGCATCAAACTTCAGTACAAGTACGCTACTCTGACTGAACAAGAATTGGGAGAAGAGATTGTACAGCGGCAAGAAACTCAAGATATTCTTCAGAGCAAACCCGTCTCACTGCCATGTCCAAATAAGAAGTCGCAGCTACCGCAGTCATACGTAAGATCTAACCATTTTTTTAGGGATACGGAAGTGAATAACCGACTCACTATTGGCAGTTCACGTTTGCTTGTGAATGTTCAATTACAAAATCGTAATTTTGAGCTATAATTTGATACTGGTAGCTTTGTGAGCATTGTAACTGAAGAGATAGTGAATTCTCTAAATATTGTACATGTGCAGACTAATAAAAAGGCACATGATTACGGTAATAACTTAATTAAGTTTATTGGCCAAGTCAATTTACGTGCTGATTTTAAAGGTAAAAGTACTGTACACTCTTTCTTTTTGGTTAGTAATGACCACAGTTCTGTCATTGGTAGAGATCTTTACCAGAAACTTGAGCTTAAATTGCTTGTACCAGCACCTAAGCGTGTGCAAACTGTGCACACAAGTCCTTCTTCTGTGCTCAATAAGTACAAAACTTTCCTTACTCCGGACCACAGGTCGAACGTGAAGGTTAAGGTAAAGCTTCATGTTAATACTGACGCAACTCCAATTTTGTGTGAGGCCCGTTCAGTGGCTTATAGATACACACCTCTTGTCAAAAAAGAACTTGCAAGATTGCAAGATAATGGTATTGTATCTAAGGTATTTTACAGTGAATGGGTGTGCACGGCCTGATTCCTGAAGCTAGTGGGAACACACAAAGCAGCGTTCAGCTCCTTTGCTAGTTCCAATCGGCAATCATGTAGCCATGTGAGCTACATTTCATTTGAGAACAGCGGATGGACACAGGAGTAAACGATGAAACAGTACCCATGTAACTTCTGAAGTGTAATATTTGACGCCAGGGCATGCTAATAAATGTATCATAGCCATTTAGTGCTTCATCACAACGAGTAATCCTCATGCCCCACCCTGGACTTACAAATCTCTAACTTTTCCTCTTTTGATAAGCCTACTTCACAAAACATATAAGAAAGAACAAACTACGGCATAATAGCGCTGATGAAACAGTGGTGAGTTCTTAGCACATAAAGTAAGCTGTATGCAGGCAACTTAACACAAGGTTATCATATATGTCATATTTGCAATAATAAACCGTTATAGAGTCTCGGCAAGAGCGTGGTGCCGATTGCTGCTCCATCAGGAGCTCCTATTTCTGACGGGCTGCATTATTCTCTATTTTTTCCTCGCCTGACTTGAATTTCACTGGAAATGCGGAACCGAAGTCGTCTCCTCTCATATCTCACTACACCCTGTCATGGTCTCCTCAGCCATCGCAATGTTTATAGAGTCGCGCGGCTCCCTAGCAAAGCCATTTAGCAGTCTCCTGTCTGCGGGCAAACAATATTCGCAATATCAACCTGACTCTATTGACCGGGGAGTACTTGAGTATTCGAGCGCTTGCTCTTCTCTGCTGAGCTTGAGCGGAATTCATGCGGGGGCACTGAAGCCAGCGAGAAAAGGAAAGGTATCTGTCAGCACCAGTAATCCGGTGGAATATAGTTTGTGATAGACTTGCTCTAGTCGGTGGAGGGCCAGTGAAGCCCATAACAGAGGAAAAGATGTTCTGCTGCTGAGTATCTTTCTCCCTGGCTAATAATCAAGAGCGGCAAGTGCAGGTCTTATTAGTGGATGATGCAACCGTTCTATGGGCGACCAGCACTTGTCCAACATATCGCTAGCCACTCATTGTATGAGTGACGATGTATCAGAGCTCATCTCACCGCAGGCGGAACATTCGACTTATCTAACAAATTAGTGATATTGTTAAGACAGGATGTTACTTATCGGCAACTGTTCGAACTTATGCACAGATTACTTATCTGCGATTACCTGGCCAACCAGAGGTATAGCACGCGACGAATTGTAAGTTATAGATACTTTAATTTCATCAGCGTTAGATTTTACCTGTATATGGTATCACAATTGGTTAATTGTGCACCCCAGGGGACCCTAAAGTTGCCCACCACCATTCCTGATGACTTTCCTTCGTGCCCGCTATACTTCCAGCTCATTTTTACAGACGATCCTTTTTTTTCCTTCCTATAGTTGTAGTTACCCATGCGCGTTGATCCAATATGATAACATCCTCGTGCGTGTGATTCCAGGTTGCTCCCGATATGGTAAGTCTCTTACTTCTTTCTCTCTCTGGTCGCCATTGTCGTGAAGAAGAGAAGCCTAAACATTTCAATGAAATGGCAATAGCTCATAGAGTGTCGGGGCGTATGTTCTGGTGTCTGGGAATGGGCCTATTGGTTCATCTACTGCCGCCTATCTAATCTAATTTAATCTAATCTAATGTAATCTAAATAATAAAAATGCTAAAGATTTGTATCTTCGCTGTGTGGAGTGAGATCTTAAAGCCCATAACGCGTACGTGTGGTAGTTGCTGCCTTATAAACAAGAGAAGAATGCATAACTTTTGTCTGCAACTTTACAAGTGGCACTTGATGAAAGCCAACTGACGATGGATGGCATTTTTAGATATTTTGGTTGACATAGCAGCGCTGTTTGCAAAGAAGTTACGAAACGTTCAAATACTTTGTGTTTTGGACCGGGAACAAAAGACCAGTGTGTGAACCTACCTTTAGGAGCTAGAACTTAAGTTTGAAAGTGCGGCTTTTGCCAGTATTGGTTCCTAACATTTGTTAAAAGTTTACTACTGGTATTCTACAACACTCACATTTGTAATAACTGTAATTGCTAGCAATTTATAGCGAGGTCTCAACTGGACCATAAAAACTCTTCATAGCCATATGTCCTCGATGTATGTGCTCGCCAACCCTGAACCAACAGGCGAGATACTATCTATGTAGAACAAATCAACCCAATGCAATATAATGGTATATATTGTACATATACATAAATATATATGTATAGTATAGAAACATGGCAACACATCGCTACTTTTATAGCTAATAAGTATATACTAATGAAGCGGGCTATGTCGCTGCAAGCATTATTTCGTTTTATCTCTCTTTTATAGTAAAATAAACTAAGACGCGTGATGCTAATGCAATGAATGTTAACTGGCGTGACCATACTAAAAAAAATCAGGGCGACGTTTTTGAACTGTTGCATACAGCCATACACAGCTTTCGTAATATTTTACTCGCAGTCGAACGTAAATAAAAAGTTCATAACGTAAATGTGTTAGTTCTCTTGGTAAATCCATCAGGGGTGTAGAAGAAGTCCGTACGGCTGTTCTTATTGACTGTCGCACCCTGTGTCACGAGTCGAAACTGAAGGTTAGCTTACAGATTACTTTAGGTAGGTAGGTTTTGAACGCGTCATTTGCAGTTGTGCCCATGTTACTTTCTTTTTCTGTTAGGCCTACTCTTATTGATAGCCTTCACTGAGGCCTTTTTATTTCTACCTAACTTGCCGCTTCATTCGCCATTACCCTCTCATAGCTGTCCCTTTCCTTTTCAATACTTGAAACGTATATCGACCAAAGATATTGAACAATCTTAATTGCTGGTAGATCTCCAATATGGCGTTAGTCACCTACTTGTCTTAAGCCACGGTATCCAAAAATCGCGTAATCAAAATGCACTTCTTTTCAAGTACGACGAAAGAAACCCGAATATCTTTATCTCCGTAAACAGTTCAATTAGGAAGCGTATGAATTGATTAATTAAATAATTATAAAAAAGCAAAAATGTAAAGGACAACACATTAAACAAAATCGCAGAAAGAAAATGCCATTCCACATTTAGTGAACAAATTTAACATTAGAAGACAATTTTATGTTTTGGTGCTAACTTTAATCGGCTTCTACTGCAAGGGCTCATCAAACATCAATACATCAACTGCTAATTTAAAAGCGTCTTTTAGCAGTGCACAAGTTTTTTTTTTTTTTTTTTGCTTCTCATGATTTCCATAAATTTTGTTAATTCTCAGGTACGAATGGGCGTCAGAAGTGAATAATATACTTTTGCTTGCAGAAAGCTCATCTTCATTGTAAACATTGCGTATGGGCTATTTCATTAGTATAAGCAAGTTAAACGTGTTCAGTAAGAGCATGCTGCTCACCGTCTCCAACATAATAGGTATCGTGACAATTGACACGATACGTATTGTGAGCAACGTTAATGAAAGTAAATGAATGAGTTTGTGAATGAATTTTCAAGTATCTCCAAAGCTTCAAAACGAAGGAACGTACCCAAGTGTAGCTTATATAGCAATGAATTTGCCACAATGGACTGTCCGTGGCACTAAAAAGAGTGAGAAAAAAATGATTTCAAAGTTGTATTTCATTGAAAGGCAGCCAGAGTATAGAATCCTTTACTAATGCATAAATTACTCTGGTATAGAAGCACATTTCTTCACTTGGGTAATAAGACAAGTGATGGAAGAAAATTTCTCTGAGCGGGGACATCTTGAAATGCGAAGCAATCTCTTTGTGAAAAGAACGAAATTATAAGAAACTGCAGAGAACAGTAACGTATTCTTGTTACAACCAATGGATCATGGAACTGTTTCTGCCTTCAAAGCCCACTGCATGCATGGCGCAATGGAGTAACTTGTTGAGGCTCTCTCAAACAAGGATACTGGCATGGACGGAATGTGGAAGAAACTCAGTATATTGTCAGCTATTACCATTTTTATTTGATAATGCTTGAGAATTTGTTCCTGACGCAGCACCGAGAGGGGGATGGAAGTCCCTCATTACAGCTAATTAGATGGGACAGTAAAAACACAGCAACTTGAAGCATGTGAATTTGGTTACTTTACGTACCTAGTTTTGGTTTTCAGGACACCTAGTTGTACTTATGTGAGATTTATATTACTTCAGCAATTAACAACTTTTTCATCCGCAATAAAGCGGATTACACAGTGTATATTGATCTAAATCCTTGTAACTTCAGCAAACCTTTACGAGCGAATTCCACTGAAATATTTTTCTCTAATATGCAGCAACCCTCAGAGCCTTTGCTACATCCTTGCCTTCTCTGCTGAAAGTCCCGTTTATATTAAGTTCAGTTAGAAGTAATCTTAAGGAAAGACATACACGGTATTCTACATATACTATGCAGTAGTATCAAAGGAGCACAATGTCCTTCACGCAGCTGATCCACTCCTCTGCCGTAGTCCCCTTTGCATGTGTAATTTCTCTTGCACCTGTAAGCCAACTCAATGATTGTCGTTGTATCTCTGCCAGAGACAATAGGATTAATAGGAGTTATCTAACAGACATCCTCGCCGACCTGCCACCTCCCACCGCCCGCCGCCTAACAGTTCTGTCGGGCGGTGAGTGTGCACGCGGCGCCGGACCCGACACCATCGGTATCAAGGGCCCTCGAGGCTGCCACTCTCCCTGGAATATCTCGTTATGAAGGTCCGAATTAAGAGTGGCTGTCACAGACGAGTGTTGTTGATGCGCCGTAGCCATCATGTTGGGCCGCTCTAAACCCATGCCAATGTAGTGAAGGCCTGCACGAGCGCTAACTCGCCTGGTAAACGCTGCGCAGGGCTGAATTGAGAGCACTGGGGCCTGAGTGCTTGTGTTGCAAGGCTCAATTAAGGATTACTGCAAGTGTCAACCAAAGGCCATTGCGCTGAACTCCATTGAGTACCGGTTTGTGCACATCTGCGTCAAAGAGCTAAAGCTGACATTCCTTCCTGTTCTGCGCAAAGAATTGCATCGCTAACACAGGACGATGCTGCGTCTGACTGTGCTCATAAGCTTAAGAGTTTCCCGAACGTGCAACGAGCATAAGGTGACGTCGCTTCAGTAGCATTTCTTTTGCTTCTTAGGGTGCGTACTGTACACCAGCCCCTGCATTCGCTGCTGCATGCCTGTAGGCTCACTACATATCATTGAATGCAGTGCTTCGCTCGGCGTACATGGCCCGAGATATTGCAATAAACTACACGACACCTCTGAGCCTGACCCGGTCATGGGTTACTCTAGACGTCACCAGAAAGCAAGAGAGAAACGAAGATACAAACGGAAATACACAGAAATGTACAGAAAATACAGAAGTAAACAGAAACGTACAGAAATATACAAATATATACAAAGAGAAAGAAAGAAATCCCATACACAGAAGCAAGCAGAGGCAGAAATCCGGTCCACTCGGCAGAGCTGCGTACCGAGTGAGGCTAATACAACCACCAGGTTCGCCAAGTTATGGGTGACGACAGTCGCGGTGGACATGTGGTGCCTCGACCAACCTCCCATGGCCCTGCCGCTCATAGTACGGGATTAGCACAGAAGAAGAGGAGCAAAGCAAAAAGTAAGAAAAGAGAATAAGAAAAAGAGAGGAAACTAGAAAAAAGAGCCTCGATTGTGCCATCGAGAGGTAGGGAGAGGAGCTCACAGTGGAATGCCGGACACACGGCTATGGCAACAGCCAGGTGATCTCTCTCTGATTGCCGTTGGCTCCATGGAGCTCACCCGCCTTTCAAGCGTATTTCCTCTCATGCGGATTCCCACAACACCACCTTCTCCAGGCTCATACGCCTGCCGAGCAGCAGCCAGTGGCCAGAGAGAAGGGATTCAAGTTTAGTAGCTTGGAATCGACCCAATGTAGCGGAGCTTGGCTTTGTATCCCGCGGTGTTGATGTCTTGTGCTGTTCCGAGACGTTGGTGCGATCGAGTCGGAGGCACGACACGGAGCTTGCCTTGACAGGTTTTCAGTCCCCTTTTCGCAGGCCATGGGAATCGGGGCCTAGATTCTGGGGCATGGCCGTCTATGTCCAGAGGGGTTTCTGCGCGTACCGGCAAGCAGTGCATGAATGTGCCTGTCATGAGTTCGTCGTTGTGAGGGTGTGTGTCCGTTTGAATAACTTTCATTTGTATAGGAGCCCCAGAACTGATGATTCTCTGTATGACTGTTTGCTGACGGCGATGGCAACGATCCAGAGTACGGATCCCAAATCAGCTTTTGTTTTTGTGGGAGATGTCAATGAACACCACAGGGACTGGTTGGGATCAGGATCACCGACTGATGGTCATGGTATGACTTCGTTGGACTTTTGCACTTTACCTATCTAGTTGGATGCAGCTAGTTCGTGGGTCCACGCATGATGCTAGTAACTGTCTCGACCTTGTTATGACTGATGTCCCGGACTTAATGACTGTGTCAGTTGGCCCCCTTATTGGTACTACTGACCGCATCTGAATCAGATGGTTACTGCTGTAGACAGCAGGAGAGTGGAGTTTGTTAAGAGCAGGACTAACTGAGAGGCTATTACTGGAGCAGTAAGGGCGTTACCTTGGATGATCCTATTTCTGTGCTTAATGACTTGACTATGCCTGTTTTAGAAAGTTTGTCCCGAAGAGGAGTATTCTTGTGAGTTCTCGGGACAAACCATGGTTTGACGACCAGAAGCTAAACAAGCTTCTTCTCGGGCATGGCGGCATTCGCGTGACCGCACGTTGTGGCTGACCTATGTTGATTGTAGGGCCGAGGCTAAGCGTGTTTATGAGAGGGCACAGCATCATCAGAGGCAGCTTTCCTCGTCGTCAGTATTGACCATCCATATAGTTGGAGGAGTGAGCTAAAGGGTTCAGTTTTGGGGGCTGAACCTTCGTTACCGCCCCTTGTTGGTCTCGGCGGGGGTATCTTTGCTGATTCCTTGGCTAGGGTGGAGCTCTTATCGGCTCATTTTGACGGAAAGCAGAGCAGAGACGTGCTGTCATTACCCCATGGATGTCACCATGAAGCTCGTTTAACTTCTTTGGCGTTCAGATCTGCTACAATCAAAGTGCTGCTTGAGGGCCTTGATCCGTATGGAGGTGTGGACCAGCAGCACAAACCAGTGCATGTGGGTTTCCCAGGTGAAGATATGGTCTAAGTTGACTTTACCTTTACCTTTATAAGCAGCTTGCTGGCGTTCATGCCCCTAAACTTGCAGTGATCTTCCGGCGCCTGATACGGCTAGGAAATTTTCCCCGTTGTTGGCGCACTGGGAATATCACTCCTATTCCCAAAGGTCCAGTGTCGCCCCATGTAGCCAACTACCGACCCATTACGCTCACGCCCATTTTGTCGAAGGTGTTCGAAAAATTAGTAGCTTATAAGCTTGGCCGTCTTGCTGAGTTTATATGTTTGCTGCCTGCATGCCAAATTGCGAACAGAACTGGTTTCGATTGTTGTGACGCATAGTTGTCGGTGTCACACCATATACAGTCTGCGCTGGATTGTGGGTCTGAGGGACGCCTTGTCCAGTTGGACTCTAGCGCGGCGGTTGACAGGGTCAACCACAAAGGTTTATTGTATAAGCTTGAGTCTTATGGTGAGGGTGGCAGGGTTCTGTCAATCATTCGCGATTTTGTTTCTGAGTGAACGCAGAGTGTGTCTGTAGACGGCGCTTTAAGCGCCCCAGTTGCGGTGGAGTCTGGTGTCCCTCAGGGTAGCGTACTTATCTCGCTGTTTTTTTGTTCTGTATACTTGTGATGCATTCTCTTCGCTGGAAAACACAATGGTCAACTATGCCGATGATTCCACTTTGATAGCAGTGATACCTACACCACGCATGCGTAATGCTGTCGCCCAGTCTCTGAATAGGGATTTGTCCTGCATTAGTGCCTGACGTTCAGCCTGAAGTATGAAGCTGAATGCCAGTAAGACCAATTCGATGATTATCAGTCGATTTCGGACCCTTGTACCGCAGCATCCACATCTGGAGATATCCGACACCTTGCTTCAGGAGTCTGGCTGCTTGGAGATTCTTGGTGTTATTTTTGAAGAAAAGCTTACCTTTGAGCTGTATATATGGCGATTGGTGGGTGTCACGTGCTTCCAGTATGATTGGGCTTTTGCGTAAGGTAAATTCTGTGTTTGGTGACCGTGAGGTTCTCGGCAGATACTTTTATGCTGCTTGTGTTTCAGTATTGCGCACCGGTCTGGGCTTCAGCTGCTGACAGTCACTTGCGCCTGTTGGACCGACTTGTTAGTTCAGCCAGTAGGCTGTGCCCGGGTAACGATTTAGTGACCTGTCCACAGGAGAAGGGTTGCCGACTCGGTATGCTTTATAAGGTGTAGCAACAACAATGAGAGGCATTTGTGGTATTCGTCTGTCCCTGCACTTGAGGTGTTTAGGAGAGAAATACGTGCTGCGGTCGATGCGCACGCTTTCACGTTAGACGATGTTAGATGTCGAACTAATCCGTTCGGTCGGTGATTCGTACCCTGGTCTGCTGGGGGTTGGTATTCTTTGCCGGCATCGGCTTTCGGTCGTGTTGGCTTGCAGGCGTTTAAGACAGCTGTTAATGGCTTCTTGTCGGGTATCCTTTAGCAGCGTCTCGGGCTTCTCTGTGTTACAATGTGCTTCCTATGGGTTGTGCTACCTGTCCGTGGTGGCCTGTGCGTGAAATTTTATTAATAATATAATAATAATAACATGTCCTTGCACAAAGTACTGTGCAATATTCGTACCCCGACCTTAAAGCTGCCTAGTGACTGTATTTGCAAAGCTATTCACGCCAAATAATCAAACTTGCCCATGCTTTTTCCAAATAATGGTATGGATTACGAAATTTTAAACTTCTAGCCGGAACAAGAAAAAAATTCATAGACAAAACAAAAACTCAGAAACTAGATTTATTCTTACCAATATTAGAAATACCTATTGAAGATAAGGTCAGTTACTGAATAAACCAGTGTATCTCATAACTAAACGATGCACTAGAGTATTCTGCAGTTCTTTTACCTTCCCAATGTATTCTGCAACGTTATGGATTGTTTTAGTTATAATTGGAAGAGCACCGAAGTAGTTACTCACTACACAATCTGGCAAATAGTGAAAGGTAATTCAAAGTCTACTTAAATTAAAAAAATATTTGATAGTGAGCAAGAAGCTGAAATTAACTATAAAAACATTTGAACAATTAAATGCTCTAAGATCGCTGATTAATTATATCAAAAATTAAAAAAAAAATAATAATTTCGTCCTCCAGCATCTAAACACAATATAATAAATCCGCCGTACGTTTATTTGTTTATATATTTCTATATTTCGGGTCACGCTCTGAAAGAAATAGGCGAAAAATAGGCCAGGTTGCAAATTTTGTTATGCAATTGCCTTTTCATGGAGATCGATGATGAAAGTAGGATCCTTATTCCTTTACTCATCTCAATATATTTCTTGCTTGAAACAGTTTTTGGCATCGAAATAATGAATCTATTATAAGCTTCTCTTAGCGCGATTATGAAATCTAATTTTTATCACTTTTTCCATACATCGAAGCACATTTTTGTTCTTGTCACTGAAAACTGATAGGTAGAAAATGGGCCGGGTTGCAGATGGCAAACGTAGATCTCAGTGCAGTTCTTGCTTTTCACTCAATGCAGATACATATAGCTTCTCTAAGCATTCTGTTTCATCGTCCTTCGTACTCTCTTTGGGGTTACCTTCATCCAAACTTCGGCTGCCCTAAGTTTACGCTGATGCTCTTATTGGCTGTATGATCTTCGAAGCAATGACAAGATATTCTTCAGGGGTCAGAAGGTGAGAAAAGACCATGAGGATTTCTTGGCACCAAATACTTTTCTCCAATTTGGGCTTTTCTTTCAGCGGAACAACAATTCACTCGAAGAAAACTTCTGAGCCATAAGACAGCGTCAATATCCAGGATACAGAGCTCAGTAATTATTAGGAGACAATACATCGACTGTGGAGGAAAAAACATCGCTTTTTAGCCTATATTCGGAAGGAATGCTTGGTTCTGCTCAACCCTAGCATTAAGAGGAAAATTATGATCAATGAAAGCGGATCATCACAAATTCTTACTGTCACTAGTGGACCCGCGCGTGAAAAAATTCACTCAATAATCGATATTTTTTATTATTAATATAGTCCGCTGAGGAATCTTCTCTGAATTGCTTCATTTTCTTAATTGATCCATAGTCTTGCTATCAACCTTAGGTCCTCTTTTCTATGACTTGCCGCTTCTACATTTTCCTTCTCATGCTTATCAGCAGCTTTCATTCACTTCTGTTACCATTCTGCTTCAAGTCTTTCTTGACTGTATCGCATAGACGATTCATCTCTCTCTCCATTCGTAGACTGTAGTAGTCTCGTATTCCGTATACCTTCCCAATCTTCCTTCTTAATTAGACGTGCATCTTTAATATATATGAGAGACAAAAGTAAATCTTGAGTAAAACACTGTAATAAACATTAATGTAACTCCAGCCAGCTTGTATATATGTGAGCGCTCCGTAGCCGAGATACCGTCTGGCGAATTTAAATATCTGCTTCACTGAAGTGCTGAAATTTTTGGGCTATTAAAATTCGCACCATCAGAGAACGACAGTGTGAGGGATTATATGCATGATATGGAGCTGGAAGAACACATGGTAATGGACAGAAATAGTACATGGAATAGCAAGATCTGCTTCAGCGATCCCCTCTGAACAGGGATAATACTGCTGTAGAAGAAGCAGAGAAAGATGGTAAGCTAGAAGAAATAGTTGTCTACTACCCGTGAAGAATCATTTCGTGAGTGCTCCGTTGGTCATCTGCCGAATTTCCCCGTCGTAACCTGAGAAAAAAAGTTACAAGATCAGATTCCAGAAGCTGCATACATATTGTTCCGATTTTAAGAAGTGTTTCAAGCAAGACGTGTCTTCAGAGAAAGGGATAAGGATCAGCCTTCGCCATCTTCTGCAACCTTGTCATCGATTAACAAAATCTACAGTCTGGCCTATTTTTCGCCCATTTCGTTATGAGCGTCACACGAAAGATAGCTACATATGAATATATAATCAAGTAAACTCACAACGGTGTTTATTTTATTGTGATGATGTTTGATAGCACGGACACTCTAATCTCCTAAGAATATGTAGAGTGAAAAATTCCCCTCGATTGGTGAGGAATGTCACCAAAGTGGCTGATAATATTCTACGGCTAAAAAGGACAAACTTACAAACAAATTTGTGCAGTAATAGGCGTTGAAGATAGTTTGAGTACTGTGTCCAATTTTCAGCAGAAAGCAGTTACATGGGCGGCACCCCAGGAAGTCACTGCTGCTGAAGAATGTTCGCTTTACCCGTTTACTATTTTTTTCTTAAATTCGTTTCAGTCAGGTACGAATAACTTAGAAACATAAGACAACTGCTAAACGGACATACATGTACTTAGGTTAGTTAGGGAATTAAGTGCTCGAATTAAGCTTACCAGAAAACATGTGGATGAAGGCAATAAGTTAAGAAACCATCGTTATAGGCCAGACGAAACGGAGACGGCGTTGTCCGGTCACAAGGAAGTAAAGTATGCCTGGAGGAAACGTACGTGGCGAAGCTAGCTTCCTGTGAAGCACCGTTAATGCAGTGCAGCTTTGTGGAGACTGGAAGATCCATATGTTTTGGCACTGCTTTCCTGCGTCTGGTGTGAGTACACTTCGCTGTCCTAAAGGTACCAAGAAACGAAAATATAACAAGATAACATGGGAAAACATGAAGAAAAATGCTCGGAAACTAAGATTGTGGTTTCAGCATGGTAACGACCGGCAGCACGAGCCTAAAGTGCTGACTGAATGAACAAGATTAACGCTTTAGCTACGAGCGACATGGTCATCACAGTCAACGCACCTCACTCCTACTGAATTTTTTTTCGAAAGCTGGTGCTATAGATCCGCATTCCAGCAGGAATAAAAAAATATACAGGAGCTGTAAGCTATCTGCGAAAATAAATGAACCCAAATTCTATATATTAGGATAAACTGAACATCAAATTACAAGCCCTTAGTGCGAGCAATGAATGATAAAATTTTTTAGCTAAGAATACTTTTCAATTCCATGTTTTTATAATCATTTGCGAATTCTTAATTTTTCTGAATAAAATTTGAAATTTCGTGCCCCTTTCCAGAACTATATATTGTCGAGACTATGTGCAAATTTCATTACTCTGACTTTACTAGTTTTTTGGCATGGGAAAATATTACAGCATTAACATCAGGATACAAATACTTTCTGCCTCAAGTTCAGCCCGCAAATATTTTCCCTCAACACAATCCTTAACGTCGTTCAAGGTATGGTAGGATAACAAGAATCCGTCGAATGAAATTCAGAATAGATTGACTTAACAGAGAGCAGTTTGTGATTGGTGGAAATTTTCGGCAAGCCTTTTGTGGATAAATCAGTCAAATATTTAGTATATTATCATTCATCCATGACCAAACCGAACTTTGAAATTGCTCAATTTTTAATATCTCGTTCTTGTTAGACGAAATTCAGATTCAGTGTAAAAATAGTCGATACGAATTTATAATAGGGAAAAAATTAAGTGAATTACTTGAGAACAGTATACAGGTGCCTAGACATAAGTATTCGCAAAACTCCATTTTTTATGTATTTCAAAAAAATTAGGGACTGCTTTAGGATTATTAATACAGGAAGTTTATATAACATATATAAAATAGAATATTTAACCAGAACACTCAAAATAATGTGAACTTATAACAAGAAAATTAACACAAGCAAAAGTAATGAGGGACAAAAGTATTTGACCAAAAAAAATTATGACATTAGTACTTGGTGGCGTGACCTTTATTGGCAATAACAGCATGGAGACGATTGTTATAGCTGGAAATCAACTTTTGATAATTACTTGATGGTATTTTTTTCCATTCTTTCAAGCAGATAACCTTTAATTCAGTAAGGTTTTTGGGACACCGTTTGTGGACACCAGATTTAAAAAGACGCAACAAATTTTCTATTAGATTAAGGTCGGTGATTGGCTAGTCCGTGGAAGAATATTTATTTTCTCCTTTTGAAACCATTCTTTCGTTCAATTCGCAGTATGCTTGGGGTCGTTGTCTTGTTGAAAAGTCCATCTGCGCCGTTCGTAGAATTTTTTGGCACTTGCCATGGAAGCATCTTCTTCTCTAATATCTCCCTGTACATGAAACTATTCATCTTGCCATCAATGATATGAAGATCCCCAAAAACCATGGGCAATGAAGCAACCCCACACCATGATGCTGTGCCCTCCATGCTTTACGGTGAGGATGGTGTTCTTGGGGTCATAGGCAGTACCACGTTTCCTCCATACATGCCGAGCTTAGATTTCGGCCAAAAAATTCCATTTTAGTTTCGTCAGACCATATAAGACCTTCCCAAAACTCATTTCTTTTGTCCAGGTGGTCTTTGTCAAATGTTAAGCGGCTCTTAACATGTTTTGCTGTAAGAAGAGGAGTTTTGCGAGGAGTGTAAGAATGAATGCCAGTACGGTTCAATTCCTTAACAATAGTTCTCCTGCTGACATGTAGTCCCTGAGACGCCAGTTCACTCTGAAGTTCAGCACGAGTTGTCATGGGGTCATTAGTCACCTTACGTAGCATGTAGCGCCGAGGACTACCCATGATCTTACGTGGAGCTCCAGCTCTTGGCAGGTTGGAGACCGCCTCAGTCACTTGATGCTTGCGGACTATTGCTCCAACCGTTGAAAAAGGAACATTGACACGTTCTGCTATTACTCTATAAGTTAATTCCTCACTATGAAGTTGAATTATCTGTTTACGAGTAGCTTCAGGGATTTCTTTAAGTTTGGGTATTGTAGTGAGAGTGTGCCTGACTTCAACGAGGTCTAGAGAGGTAAGAATTGCGCCGGCTGTGGTTTGTTTACATTGCATTTGTTTCGAGACGTTTCGTGAACGGTCTAGAATAATTTCCAATCTAATTTATTCAAATTATACTATTACATATCAAATATTCAACATCATATCTATTTTGGTCAAATACTTTTGTCCTTCATTACTTTTACTTGTGTTAAATTTTCTTGTTATAAGTGCACATTTGACTGTTCTGTTTAAATATTCTATTATGTATATGTTATATAAACTTCCTGTATTAATTATCCTAAAGCAGACCCTGAATTTTTAAAAATACATAAAAAATAGAGTTGTGCAAATACTTATGTCTAGGCACTATATATGAAAATAACCAGTATGGAGCAAAAGACGGAATATCAGACTCCTATGCTTGTATTTTACCAAAGACTTACGCTAAGACTTTCCATTTATATTGGCGAAATCATCAAATTTTTCACAGTATATTTGGATAATAAACTAAAAGCTCACGCCTGCGAACAACAAAATCTGCAGTAAGTTGCATCCGCCAGCATGAGACAATACTGTAGCGAAAGACTTGATGCAAAGGGTAGGAATTTTTTTTACTGCACTCGAGTATCGTTCATTTACTCTTCGTAATATACCTAACAATTCACGCAAATTTCACAAAAATTTGTCCATAACTTTTTAGTTATAGCATTAAGAAAAATGAGGCAGACAAACAAACAAACGGATGGGCGGATCTTCACCAAAAGTTAATCATCTGTTTCCCCTAACATAGTATAACAATCCCTGGAAATCCCGTTGAAATCCGTCCATAACTTTTTGAGTTATGTTGGTGACAGACAGACAAGTAGACAAATTCGAAGAAAACATAACCTCCACGGCGGAGGTAACAATTCTGGGTGCCAGCCTTTAGTAACTACGACAGGCTGACATTAACAGCTCATAAGTGTCAGCAGAAGCTGGCCTAACTTGACCCTCTCTCATATAGTGCATTTTTTAAGCAGCTCGCGCAATACAGGAGGTTATCGTTATCAATCCCTTCCTACTATGCAGCTTTTTATGAAGGTTCAAATTATATGGTCCTGATAACAATTATTATTTGTACTCTTGATTCACGAATCCATGTATCATACACCTGGAACAAATGTCTTTGAATCTAAATTGAGTATGGCATAAAACGAGCATGAACTGTAACGAAGTCTCCCTGCAGTGTCAGTCCTACAAGAATGGTAAAATTAATTCCTAAATCACATATAATTATTTTAGTTTATCCTACAGCAGCCAAGCGTTGCCGAACACTCTTTCGTATGAACGCTCACAAACGCTACACCGCCCCACATCCCTGAGGCTGAAAGACCTGCTCCACGCCCAGTCGCGAAGCAGCTTCTCTAGCTCTGCCCTTAAAAAGTTCGTCGTTATAAGCAACTTATGATAATTTTCATGGCCCTCGTCTCAATCAGAGCGTCTTTGATGAGATCTCCAATTCCCTGCAAATTAGGATCAGAAAAGTTTCACTAATGCCGCTGATGTCCGCTGCAACGTAATCGATATCTGTGCTGCTTCCCTTAGCGACAAACTGGCAGGAGCGTTTGATCGCAGTAATTCAAATGGTCATAACTTTTCTTATAGCCTTTTAATGGTATCTATTGAGAATGTATGATTACATATTTACACAAATCTCCATTACAAGCTACTAAGTGCGGTAAACACGTATAATTAATTTAAAAACCTAAAACACCGTGTCGCACAAACACGTTAGGATGTTATTGGATAGTCTGAAGATCTGCACTCAGATAAATACACATGTTTATTGTTTTGCAACGAAAGAATAATATTTTTGACATCGTTAGCAGCGATCATAGGCTTATATCTTAGGTGATTCCTTGCTGCTACCTGAATTAAATTTTTACTTTATACTGCTTTTCATCCTTTAGTGTCACGAACCGTTCAAAGACCTTCCAGAAAAGCGAAGAAGATATAATGGACAGTATCCATCTGCTGGTAAATTGTAGTATTTAGTGTTATTTTTCCTAACTTTGCTAACAATTACATCAACTTTTGCAAAATTTTATCTGTTCCGAAATTCTGGAAGTGGTGATATGCTACCATTGACACTAACTCTAGGATGGTATGGTGCTGTTGCTGAGTGCCAAAGCTGAAATTTTCTTCCATTTGAAGCGCAGTGATAATTTGGGTCATCTGTTCAAACTTTGTTGCAGAAAATTTGCTAAATTGTGATGCAAAATAATTTTGCTGGCCATTTCTAGTAAAAAAAATCGTCTTAACGTGCATTCGGAGAGACATCCTCCCAA
>LQNS02278078.1:12527795-12539621 GCA_001587735.2 Parhyale hawaiensis | reverse complement strand
AAAATAGAACTAATAAGATAGGAGAAAATTCAGATTTCAAAAGGCGAAAAAAAGTTGGGTACCTTGGAATCTTTTTCTTCAGTATTAGATAGGGGGAAAATGAGGAAGCCCAAAAGACGGCGGGGGTTTTGTTGAAGTGTTAATTTTTTGCCGTCATTTATAATGACGGCACGGGCCACTAGTTCAGATAATAAAGAGATACGTATTTCACTTAAGCTTTCTGCTACCACCTCGTCATCGATCTCTATAGAAAAGAAACTTGATTATGAAATCTGCATCAAGGCGGAATTCTCACGGTAGCTGCAAACAGTGATACAGATTCTACTAGAAAGACCTTGCCCTGTTGCATCCGATTGATGATCCCCACCGTATCATAGATACCTACGTTCGCTTCATAATGCTGCCTGATTCACATCATTTTGAAGATTTTACCGACTTTCTTCCAAGTTCTGTGACCGATGAAAGCTGGTGAGCTTTAAAACTATTAGCCCCAATTTTCTTCTATCTATTATTGAAGAGCGTAACACACGAAGGAACAACGCCGTTAATATTATAGATATTTTCTGGGCCGTTAAGCCACTGACTCCAGCAATATCCATAACTCATGACAAAATTGCAGGCTTTTAATTATTAATAGCAGTGCCTTTCTTCTAATCTAAAGACTATTGACGGCGTTTTCAGCACAGTGGTCTGCAGTACCACTGACCTAGGCGGCCCAGGCAGAGGAACGCACCAGCAGAGCAAGACGATGCAACAAGTTATGTTGATGAGTCCCATTGCTAGGGGCGAGTACGGTTTCTTGCCCGCATGCCTGTCTGTCCTGCCGCGCAATACTCAGACACGTTCCTTCAGTTCCAATAACACCAAAGCTCAAGTTGTCCTCATTAAAAAACTTCCCTACAATTAGCGCGTCTAGACACGAAAACAAGACTTTAAACGTGGCAGAGAGGAAACAGCTAAGTGACTGTCCGAATAAGCGAATTTCTCTGGTAAAAGAAACCCCAGAAGGCTTTCTTATTCACTTCTCCACAATTTATATATATGTAGAGTTAGGTTCAACATTATTGATACTTAAAATTGATGTAGTTGTGAGCTATGACTCTGAACTAAAGGAAAAAAATTAGTCTGAGAAATTTCCGAAATGTATCGAAAATAATCATAATGTATCGCCATTAACATTACTGGAGATGCGTAAAATGCTTGATAATATAATAAAAAAATTATGCCACTGGTAACTAAGGCAATCCTCTCTTA
This sequence comes from Parhyale hawaiensis, assembly GCA_001587735.2. Taxonomy (NCBI): domain Eukaryota; kingdom Metazoa; phylum Arthropoda; class Malacostraca; order Amphipoda; family Hyalidae; genus Parhyale; species Parhyale hawaiensis. The sequence continues at coordinate 12,538,367 of LQNS02278078.1, read as the reverse complement.
TTGAACAGAACAATGAAGCTGGTCGTAATCTGTTCACCAAATGCCAAATAGTGCCATGCATTCTATGGTTAGCTCGCATTGCATTGTTAATTAACGTAAGCCCCACCTGCATGCATTAGCTGGTGTTTCAAAGAAGATTTTATTTTACTAACCAAAATATGAAATGGCGCGTTATCGAAAGTACACATTAATCATATTGAGATGTGAAATATTGAGAATCTATCAGATATTAGCTATTTCCTGAAAATTAAATTAAAGTTGCAACCGTCGCGTAATATTTGTTGATCAGAGTTTCAGTAAAAACTTTTTTCTTTGTAAATTAAGGTATATTAAGGTATGATAAAGACATCTCGCAGAACGTAACCTAGCCTCACCTAACCTTCCCATGTTTGAAAATCTCTGATGTAACATCACATATTAGAATAAGGTAATAATCAACTAAATAAATTCTAAGATAAAACTAATTGGATTCTGTACAGCCGCGCCATGCTCGGCTTAGGAAGTGAAGTTGTCCTAACAAATCCCGAAGACTTCAGCATCAGTTGTAGGGTGGTTTCTGAGGCACTTCTTCAGAAATTATTCCATTTGTGTTTTATGAAACATAACTATGCGACGGATGCGGTTCTTCAATTGTTTTTCGATGAATTTATGTCTAAATTATGGTGTATTTCGAACTACTACTCAGGAAACTTATCATGTTTATATATACCCATATTGCGAAGCCCTATACTGGCAATCACTGCATCGAGACGTCTTTTATTGTTCATTAGAAGGTTCTCACTAACATCTGCAACTATGTTAGTTGTCCCCTGCTCTTCAGTAATATTTACAATTTCTCAAAGTTTTTTGTTTAAATGCAATACCGTTTTTTATGTTTCTACAAGTATCGATTGGATTCTTACCGATAATTTGGCCCGACTACTATAACATACATGTTTTATTGACCATTGCATGTCTGGCAGGTTTTTTTTTTCGTTCGAGCAGTACCTATACTGTTAAAAGACCCATTTGGATCCAAGATCAGTTGCTTGAACAAACTGTTTTACATTATTACTTAGAATTTGCATAAACTGATCTTGTTTCATGAATCCATTCATCTTTATAAGGTTTCCAATTCCATTGACCGAGAAGCGCGTCCAATACATTGAACATCCTCTCAATGGGCTTAGGATGGGTCATAAGGTGAGGTTAGGTAGGTTTACTTATCCTTTGCAATGGGTTGAGCAGGAGTTGGCTATAGTTATTGAGGGGCACAATTATGTGGCCAAAGAGCTACAAGTTAACGTAATTGATAATTACCTCCCCCAAAGAAGTTACGTTTTCTTCGAGTTTATCTATGTGTTTGTCTGCTCTTTCGTCTGTCGCAAAGATAACTCAAAAAGTAATGGACGGATCCTTACATAATTTGCAGGGACTGTTAGGAGTGTCAAGGGCAATAAATAATTAATTTTTGCTGAAGATCCGTTCAACCTTTTTTTCTTGTTTGCCTCGTTATTCTTAGTAACTGCCATAACTTAGAGACTTATGGACGGATATTGATTCAATTTACATGAGTTGTTAGGTATAACAAATCGAATAGATGGTAAATGGTCAAATGCTTGTTATGATCTGTGTGTTAGTTCGTTTGTCTCTCTTTGTGTTTGATTATAAGTTAGTTAGCAAAGTAACTCAAAAAGTTACCATCGGATTTCTATGAAATTTACATGAGTTGTTAGGTATATTATGAAAAGTAAATGCTTAAAGCCTATTGCTGATCAGCTGATTTGTTTGTGTGTTTGACTAAAGTTTGTCGCGATGTTCGTCAGCAACAGAACTCGAAAAGTTATGAACGGATCGCCAAGAAAATTGTAGAAGCTGTTACTACTTATTACTGTCAAAAAGCACAATCGACTATATTTTGGTGCTGATGAAAAGAAATCATAGTTCCAGAGCCAATTTGAGCTTTTCGTTAATGTTGCTTTTCTTGACGGAGCCATGCACTCTCAGAGGGCTCTAATTAATTGTATCAGCTAGCGGCCCTTTAGCTCCTACCGAAAAAACAACATATGATACTTTTGTAATAACTGGAAGGGCTGGTGACCGTATAGAGCCTGCAAGAAATAAGTCACTATGCCATAAGCCTTAGAGCTTCTAAAAAACAGCTGATGGGCAAAGGCAGTCAGAAAAGAAAATTTTTTGTTTGTGGCCGCCACCAGCTTCGCTTATGTGGCAGTGATACGCTTCCTCCTTCTCAAACACACTGCGAATCCCAAAAGTGAGAGACATCCTGAAACGTAAACAGCAGATAACGCCATCAACATCTGACTTTCTTTATCTTGACGTACCGCTTGTATATGAAATCGATATTTCATAGATATTTATCTTTGCATGTACAGTAGTTGTTCCGTTACTTTCAACACCTTCCTCTCTCTCCATGTTTTAAACTAACAAAATTCTGTCGCCCAACAATTTTTTCTCTTTGAACGGCTACGCTGAGCTCGTTGACCACACTTAGCCCTAATTTACTGCTGAGACCTAAACAAAGCGATCGTGGAGCAAGCTTTGTAAGGAAGGGACAGCTGCCATACAGCAGTTTTTAACGGTCACGTTAAGACCGAACTTGCTGCATGATTGTTAATACTTTGCCATTTGCATTTTTAATTTACGAAGACGCACTCACCAATCAAAAATCAAGAGGGCGTTGCATTGAAATGAACAATAATTTTATTTGGATAGAGATTAACGGTGACCGGACACATACGCACACGACAAATGCTCACAATGACAAAAGCGCACAGGATAACAGCGCACACGACAGATGAGCACACGACAAAACCGCACACTGACAAATGCGCACAAGACAAATGAGCACCAACTATTTTCACGCTCTACTGTTCCCTAGATGGCGCTGCCGTGCGAATTGAAAAACTACGAATGCAAAGAATTTCTAGAATCTTCTCCAGAGATTCTAGAACTATTACCTTTCGTGAGAGGTCGTGTGGTTCGGCTGACAAAAATTGAATAGGCCAAAACAAACATATATTCCAAATATATGTATTGTGTTGTTGATCCTGTGAATTAGTGTATGGAAGTGTATCCGATTGAAGTGTTAAACTATTTCATGAAATGGTTACTCATGCAAATTGTTTGAATTTCAGGTTAGAAGTTCAAGATTTTTAAACTGTGTGAATGATAGCAGTGATCAATTGCATCAGGAGCGTACAAAGATTTTTATGGTTTTACCTTCTTTGGAAAATAGTCTGAGAAACTCAAATGTGAACTTCCATTTATACTTCACAAACACCGCACTGAAATAAATTTTGGAATCATTCTCAGCGATGAATGCACAATATATAACCTAATTGTTCACGTTGAGGCTTGTTCTTTCCAAGCCTTTAATGAAGATTTAACCCCTACAGCTGTAGTGTTGTTGAACATTCTGGAAAGAGTATTCTTAACTAATTCCCTCTTGGCTCATCCACCTCATTTTGCAGTTCCCATATATGCTGAATCTTGCACTCTCCCCGTAAAGCTGAATGATATTAAAGTACTGGGGGACTTCATCTGACCAAGTTACACCGCGCATTTTAGAGTCATTATACATTCTTAAATAGAAACCTCAGTAGAATGACAATAAAGCAACTTTCCCGTTAAATATCGTAAAGTGAATGTATGTTCGTTTTAACAACATGGTTCCCTTATATTGTAACATGTTTTGTTTTTCGGTCATTAAATTACTTGCGTATCGTGATTTTCTGGTAACTCTAATATAGGTTTTGATTTTTAAATGTTTATGTATTACACACACATAATTATATACTTACCAGCTTAGGCTTGAGAATTAAGTTTTCTTTATAAACTAGAGGTAAAGACTAATAACAAGCAACGACTAATTGCTTATTTTCCTATTCCATATGATGAGGACATTAAAAAAAGTTTGGGTAGAACTTTCGCAACTGGTACATTGTTGAGGGGTGCATGGGGGGGGGGGCACAAGTTATCAATTGTTAGCTGGTTGTTCTTAAACTTGCACAGAATATGTATTTTTGAAAAAGAAACGCACTGTGCTTCCACAACTTTTTTGATTGAGGCCTTAGTGTTTGAGATGATGGGGTTTATATATAAATACATATGTACATTTTGGAAATTTCAAACGAATAGAACTCGATGAGTTTTCATGCTAGAAACATTCCTAACAAATGTATAGAGCTGGATTCTCCATTTTTGCCCTCACAATATTTTTTTATCACCGAATCCCTTAATTGTTTTTCCCTATAGTTTAGTTGGCGATCGCAACGAAATAGAAAATAGAGAATCCAGCTCTATAGTTTTGTTAAAAATGTTTCAAGGATACGAAAACTGTCATTGTTTTTATTCTAGAATGAAACTCATCAAGTTCTATATGTTTGAAATTTCCTAAATATATATATATAAAAACCCCATTATCTCAACAAACTAATGCCTAAATCGAAAAAGTTGTACGAACAAAATATGTTTCTTTTTCAAAAATACATATTCTGAGCAAGTTTCAGATCAATTACTCCACAATTGATAATTTTGTGCCCCCCCCCTCAATAACGTAATAATGTACCAGTAGCGAAAGTTCTACCCAATTTTTTTTTTTTCAATATCCTCATCATATCGAATAGGAAAATACATGGTAGAGGCGTGAAAAAGAAATGTACACAGACACCCCCCTAGAGACTGGACTATAAAGATTATCCTTACTTGTGCTAGGAAGTGCTGCCAAGCGACTTCTCTAAATGGATTCAGTCTGGATATAGATAGTAAAACGGTAAATAATGATAATGAGAGTTTAAAAGTTAACTTGAAGCTAGACACTACTAAAATGAATTACGAGATATCTTGTATACGCAGTCAAACGATAGAATAGTAGCTGCGCATTTGTCTGTGTGAGCATTTGTCGTGAGCGGTTTTGTCAATGTGCGCTTTGTCAGGGTGCGATTTTGTCGTGTAGGCATTTGTCGCATGCGTATTTGTCGTGTGCGCTTTTTGTCATTGTGCGCATTTGTCGTGTGCGCTTCTGTCATGGAACCAGATTAACATACTGGGAAATGATGCTCGATCAATGCGTATTAATACTTTAGTTTCACGGAAACAAAGCATCAGAAAAACGTAGGGTATTTGATTGGAAGAAGTCGTCTGAAATTTCAAGATAGTGTCAATAATGTATTTTAGGACTCTAGATATTGTGCTTTTTTTTGCGGGTTAGCTCTCCAGACTGGAGGGCGACGACTGCGAATGATAGCATTGCAAGGAATCAAAGAAGATTAGTACGTTGCTGGCTAACTTACAAATGGATGAGCACTTGGTATTGGAGCCAAAGTCATGAATATACAGTAACATTAAAATACGAAAAGGCAAGGAAAGTGCTTTTCATGTTGTTAACTCGAGGAAAAAACAGTAACGCTAATGGCTGGGTTCCAGTATTTAAGTCTTTCCTTCTTGCCCTCTTTGTATCATTACACTACCAAACTCTTCCTGATAATGCTTTATGCTGTTCTTCCTCTTCTTTCCCGACTTCCTGTCGGAGGTTCCACGTTTCAGTCGACATATTACCTGTCCTTCTTTTCAGCGTGAGATCATCTTTCTAGTGGAAACGGTGGCTTAAACCACTCATTATTACTAACAAATGGTATTAAAAAGCATAGTTTTAAGGGTTGGTATGATATTGTATGGTGTTCAATGACGGTACTACACTGTTACGGGTGGTACAATAAAAATTATGTTGGCATACTTAAGCGCAAATAAATGAAAGGCAATTGAACCGCTGAACTTAACAGGTGTTAGCTACCTCATACGTGTCATTAGGAAAGATTCGAGAGCGTCTATTGATTCTGAAGGAGTTGAAACTCAGCCACGATGTATGTTTTTAATGCAGTTGCACGGTGTTCCAACACGTGAAATTGTAGTTGGAAAAGAACCTCGGAACGTTTTGCGTTTTGTGTTCTTGTGAGTAAATGATTTGAACCCACCTAATGCATTGAAGAGCCGCGACCTCAAAACGACTGGAAAAGTTATACACATAACCTACTAAGGGCTTTGGGACAACTTTCTTTCCGCATTCACTCTTTTTCCTATTGTGTTGTAATTTGTGGTAAGAAATTTGTATCGGTTCTTCTTTGATATCTTGCTGCTCTCTAGTCCGGTCCGGGGCACTGCCATGAATGCGTTTTAGTCTTATTTTCTCAACGTGTTACAATTCCCTTCTTCCTTCCTGTTGCGCACGAAATATTTTGTGAGTGTGGGGCGGACCCCACGCCTACTTAAATAAAATCATTGTCTGCGCAATTTTTTTCGTGCTATTTTCATTTACTAAGTTTTGTTTCCTATATCACCAAAAAATTCCCTCAGTTGGAAGGGCCAAAGATGGATTGCTTGTTTACCTTCTACAACATGAACGACAGCTTTTCAATCCTGGTGTGTTAATAAAGCGAATTGGTTTTACTGTTTCTAATTTTATGGTGTCAAGTCGTATTGCACGAAGTGTGTCGGCCGCACTGCCATTCATTGATTTCGAAATTGGTAGCATTATGATTCTGCGGACTCGCAACCGTCTGCGTGGTAGATTGTGGGAAATGGTGGAGCTGTTCTCTGCTGCAGTGGGCAGAGCTGCGCGGCTCCATGCCAGGATAGTCGCAAATCTTTTGTGAACTACTTGATGACTGCGGACATAGCTCCATTGCAACGTCAGTAGCCATAATCAAGTTAATGAAAAACTTCCTTATACCCTCACATGAAATTTAATACCAATATCTTGGTATAGAGCCCCGCAGCGCCCCAATTTAACTAATTTAAAATGCTGAACCGTTGGCTATTTTACTGCACTCTTTGCTTTCTACTTCAAGTGATTACAGTAACCCTAGCCAACTGCCCTGATACTGCCTGTACCACACGCACCAATTGAAGGCAGAGTTGCACTGCATCCTCACGAGCGGCTGCGGTCAGAGCATGTGGTGGTGCCCAAACTGGGCGGTATTGCCCCTGGTCTTGGTGTAACACGGAAGAAAGAATGTAAGGCAGCGATAGTGTGGCGTTAGGTTATAGATTTATTTATAAAGAATAATCTTTCTACAAAATTAATAAGGGATGTTCGCATGCATTTCCGGAGTAGGAGGCTTATTGGGGGCCTGTTAATTTTCTGTTAAATGTTCAACGACTTCATAAATTATGGTGTAATCCGAAATTTGAAGGAGTGGATTCAAGCAAACAGTCGATTTCTGTTCGTTCTTCGTTGTAGTAAAAAACACAAAATGAGGGAGACAAAAGTTAAGTCTCCGCCTCGGCCACAAGCATAGACCGACTCAAACTACGAGCCGCTGACCCCAGCAGTTGCTTACGCTGCGCTTGTACCTCTAAAGCCAACCAGTGCAAGCGAGAAGCGACGATTGCCGAGAATGGCATTTCGCCGACAAATACTAACCAGACTCGGCAAAAAAGTTACCTGAGGTGCGAATTCAGCAGGATGGGTCTAGGCCAATCTTTTTTTGTCCCCGTTAGAGCAATTCAAAGCAACTAGCAGTCTAGTTTTCCCGGTCATCTACTCACTACTACGGAATGTCACGCAGGTATTTTTCGAAAAAGTTTATATCTTAGCGAGTCCCTTTACAATGTGAACTAGAGCACTCTGATAGCGCATACCTCCGCCAAACAAGGCAACGATAGCAAAAAATTCAAATTGGCTCTGAAACCATGATTTTCTTTATATCAACTCACTCCGAAATCCTATCATTTGTGCCTTTTGATAGTAAAAACAGCTTGTGCAATTTTGCTGAAGATCTGCTCATAACTTTTTGAGTTATGCTGCTAACAAACATGAGTCAAACATACAAACGAACGAACCGATCTGCACCAAAATTCAATCATTTATGTTTTTTTAATATTACTAACATCCCCTATAAATTTCATAAAGATCCATCCATTATTTTTTGAGTTATTGTGCTAACTAGTATATAATTAGAAACAATTGGAAGCAAACGAACGAATAAACAGATCATCACAAGAAATTTGGTCATTTACTCTTTGTGATACACCAAACAACTCATATGAATTTAAATAAAAATCCGCCCATAACTTTTTTGAGTTATGTCATTGAGAAAAATGGGGCAGACAAACAAACAAACGGATGGACGGATCTTTACCAAAAGTTAATCATCTGTTCCTCCTAACATAATTAACAATCCCTGTAATTTTCTTCAAAATCTGTCGATAACTTTTTGAGTTATCTTGGTGACAGACAGACAAACAGTCAGACTGACAAAGAGACACAGACAAATCCGACGAAAACATAACCTTCTTGGCGGAGGTAAAAATATGAAAGGAATTTGTATCTACATTACAACGATGGTAGCCAGCAGATGTCGTACATGTCAAAATTTAGTTTGCATGCTTCGAGATCGTACAAAACACTTAGTGGCAGTACTATGTTCAAGAAAGAAAAAATTGACGGATAAATGAGCAATATATTTTATGAAGTTAATATTTCTTTTTTTTTTATTATATGCACCTTGTAAAAATTTTACCCTAAGACTTACATTGCATCTACAATAACCTCTCCCCCCTACGTGTGCAATGAAATGTCGTGCCATGCTTGACGATCCTACAAAATTGTCCGTCAAAATCAGCAAAGACATCGCTTGACTGCCCACGCCTGAAGATTGCCTACATTAGGACAACGTAGAAATTCAGGCCATTATATATATATATACACCATCCTAATTCGGATGTTTCCAATACCGTCTATCCCTCAGAAGGACTGCTGAAAAGTTCCCTGATCGGGTATATTATTTTTGGAAGATATGCCTCTGGACTTAATACCCTTGGGAACGCTAAATATGCAACCCTCGGTTCGTGATACCACATCCAGCATTCCAGTAAAGCCGCCGCTGTCACAAAGGCTAAGTTTCATGGCCCAGAAGCTATAGCCTGACGGTCCTCAGTAATTAAGAAACTTGAAGCTTTGTACCAGCTATAAATACTCCATTAATTTCTGGATTTTGTGTCGACTACGACGGTCAATAGAAGCCCACCTGGGAGGCAAAAAGCGTTAGTTTGGCAAAGTTTTAAAACCACCGGGCTAGATGCTTGTGTGGTGATATTAAATTGAACTTTCATATTATAAATATTTGCATTACGTACTAACACGTCCAGCACTAAGGGCATGTTACATTCATCGCCAAAGATAAGCGTCGGAGGCTGAAATTGTTCCAAGTTTTACGCAAGTGCACTGGCTTGGACCTCTTTAATTGGGTTTCAGGCTATGGCCCTCAATGGGTCACCCGCGCGAGACTTCCAAACACTCTATCTTGCTTCGGAAAAAGGAATGTTCAGCCAGCTCCACTTATTCGCGTTGCTTCTAATACTTGTAACGCTATTCAGTGTTCCAAAGCTAAAGCTTGTATGTAGAATATTGGACAAGTCAATCCTCGAAGGCTTAATTTTGACACCCAATCGAACACGCCTTCAGTCAAAAGACTTTAGGCGTCACCGATCGTACGGCGAATTTGGATCCACTAGACTCGACTTGCCTGAAACTTCAAGCAGCCGCGAAGGTTCTAACCCGTTGTGCTGCTTGTTAACCCTCAATCAGCTAGTCTTGAGACATCCAAAAATTTAAGTTTGCTTCGTGCTTGTAACTCTCGACTTTTACGAGAGATTGGGACCGGATGAATTCGTAATGCTCGAGATACGTTCATATAAGGCAAGATAAGGTCACCTATAGCGTTGCCAAATGAAATCTGAGTTTTCCTGCTGGATTTTCGAAGGAAAAATATTTAAAAATGCTAAGTCTCTTTATGCTGCAGAAATGATACTAGAACTATATTTTACAGGAATAATTACGTTTTAACTTGCGTTTCAATGAAATTTTACCATTGCACAAGAACTTATGCAACACATTTAAATTCTTAGAGCTGTTTAGGGGTAATACAAATTTAATGGTTTTATTTGTTGATAACAATAGTCAAGTGCAGTTTAAGCTTCCAATGGACGGGAATTATAGGATTTGTGACTTTTGGAACAGAATGGGGTATATTGGCTTGAAATTTCTACATTACAGTACTGCACTACCTACTAAGAAATAATAATTATGGAGAAAAAAAAAACAGCTAAATATTCTTTTTCGATTCTGTTTTTACTGCTAGATGCTAACATCTAATTTACAATGTTAGATCACAGAAAATAAATAAACCCCTTAAACATACTTCTCATATGGATGCTGTGTCCAACAAAGTTAGAGCACGGCACCCGAGGCTGTTTTACTTAAATGCTAACGTAAGAATGATACTAAACAATAGCATAAGAGCAAATTAGTATTTGTTCTGTTAAGAGAAACTAGTACAATGCCTACATATTATTAATGAGTCGATATTGACACTATTTTCTGTTGAGAGACAGGTAAGTTACAATCTGGTTTTAAAAATGCTAAGTTGGCAACACTGGGCCTCAATAATGTTACCTTACCTTGAGAGTCTTCGGAAGAAGTCCAGGTGACGTTGTTCACGTCACCCCACGTGTGTGGAGTCACTCTGCTGGGTGTCTTCTGTGGTGCCGCAGTTTGCGACCAAAGAGAGA
>LQNS02278078.1:12485575-12496285 GCA_001587735.2 Parhyale hawaiensis | reverse complement strand
ACTACTCACTTAATACTAAAATCGTATACAAGAAACAGCGCAGGCGACGTTATTTGTGTCCCCAGGACCTGCCAATATTGTATGCAAGGGGCGCAGCGCAGCGGCTGCGGGACCACAAGGGCCGTCACTCACGACCGGCTGCAAGGAGGGGGCGCGAACGTATGGGTTAGCAATTATTGCTGTCGATTTCAGGCGGAATTTTCTGAAAAATTTACAATGATTTCCGCAGATATCACTGCATAAATCTACTAAAAGACTGATGGATAAATCAGGCAGTAAGTAATTGCATCCGCAGTGTTGATGCGCAGGTCGCAATGATTGACGTTAATTTTTCGATGAACTAAAGTTGGGAAAATTACGACATGGTCTAAGATAAATTCACTGTCTTCCACGATTTCGGCAAAAACGCGAACTGAAAGTAACGTGTGGCCATGGAGCGCTCGTCCCTGTGGGACTGACTCTAAAACTGTGTACAGTCGAGCGACGTCTTCGCTTATTTCGACGGAGCAATATTGTGGGTAGAGCCAGCTCGCCGCGACATGTTAATGCACAGGTAGCAGGGAAAGGAGTCTACGGTTGCATGGTTTTAGGGCAAAATAATTACAAATCACATAAAAAGAAGTGCATAATATTGACTTCATAATTTTTATTGGTTGTTTATCCGCGACTCTTTAGTCCCTAGTAAATCCTATTTGTACTCAGCAACTGAGTCTTTTGTTCAAACTTGAACTTCGACACGTACGTTTCTGCTGGCTGCCATCTTTGCTACTTATATGCAAATTCATACTTTTCACAGTGCAGATGGAATTGCATCCATTAAAAGTGAGGTTTTATGAAAACGCAAGCTATACATGGCGTAGTAGTAAATAGGTAACGAGGAAAATTGGACTGGAAGTTGCACTGAATTACTTGAACGCGGCAAATAAGATTGGCCTAGACCCAGCCAGCTAAATTCACTCCTCCAGCAACTTTTTTGCTGAGTCTGGTAGAGCGTGTGTTGACGGAATGCCACTCTCGGCAGTTGTTGCTTCTCGTCGGCATTGGGCTCAACACAGTTAAGATTTATCTTAAGCGTTCGAAACTTAGAGAATCAACCAGAGGCTTTTTGCAGTTCGGCCTTCACTGGTCACAGGTGTTACCCCGGCCCTCAATGCGACACAGGTTGGGTAACACCGGGTGACACCAAAGACAACCTCAAACCTCAACCTGGGTAACACTGCCTTTAATTACAAACACTGTATTTATATGTACATCCTGTGATCCGAGTGATGCTCTATAATAAATATTTGCTGAATGTTAGCTTTTAAGGTAGCTTTGCGTATTTTTATTACCTTTTTATCCTAAAATACAGCTAAAATAAAACTCTGAGCTTTCCGAAGAGCTTAGATCGGTTTGCTGTTACCCAGAGGGTAACACCGGCGCCTGATTGCAAAACGCCCCAGTTTAAATTTTAAATTGAATGAGGATTCGCCCTGGTTGGCCAGGATGGACGCAAAGAGCCCGCCTCTCTGCTCAATTCCTTGCTGGTAACAGCGCACTGAGGAAATAATATACATTAGATAGCTAGACGAGAGTCTCGCACGGGCTCACTCGTAGACGCTAGTACCGCAAGTCGCTCCTCTGCCAAACAAGTAAACTATTGTTGCCTTGCTTACCATGCTGAGCCTACTTTTCCGGCGTTTAGACGCTATTTCGTGGGTACTACCCCATCCAGAAATGGGGCGGGTTGAGGAGGGGGGCACAGCTATCGTGCGAGCCTTCCGTCTCTGACATCATAGCTCTGACAATCTGGGGCCGACTGCAGCCGTGCACTCCACTGGGGCTAGCGATCCATTTCATGTGAACTTTCCATTTGAGGACCGGGGTCAAGTAAATTTTACCTTCACTTTTTAGTTGTGTATAATTAATGGGAAACTGGAGTAGAGTTAAGTCCGGTGCCTACGTAATAGGTTTCGTTGTCGCTAGCAGCCTGGAGGCAACTCATCAAATCCAACTGCGCAGTCGTGGCCGAGACTTCAGCATGACGTCTGTGAATATGGCGCACTAATTCTGAAAATATCAATCTTTGTGGACCTAACCTGCCCACAATTAAAAACAATAGTTGAAAGTTCACCATTGCCACTTGTTATGGTGTTAAAATTTCAGTAGTATCTGAGATTTTCGACAATTTTTATGCATTTAAGTTTAGCGCAAGCTGAAGCCGTGCCGTGACTACCTCAACAGAGTAGCTGAGTTGGCTTCAGGTTGATAGCGGCAGCGAAAGTTGTTACGTGGGGACCGGGCTTTAGATATCTTGGGTGAGCAAAGGGGATATACTACGTAGCAGTCGTGACTGATAATCATAACATATCTGTTTCGCGTTTAGTTCGTTGATAAACACTGGTATATCGAATCGATAGAATTATAAAAAAAAAAATGAGTGTTGGGTTAAATTTTCACAGATTTCGATTTAAATGCAATTTCATTCGTTTTGATACGTGTATCCACCTCGACTGCTTACAATAATGGAGAAGCTTTAGTTATGCGGAAAGAGTTTTCAGCGATCCACCGAATGGCGAAGAAGGTAATCCCTAAGTTTAATATCTTATATAGACTGCTGCCCAGGACTTGACGTTAGCACCGTCACAACAGCCATACTGAAGTTACTCACTACAACGCGCCAGCCTCCCGTTCTGCTTCGGGAACTTCATAGACTTGTAATTTATATACAAGCCTCACCTTTCAATTGCTAGAGCAAACGTTGCTTATTGCTTAACGGTCACCTTCCTAGAGAATTTGACCTGAAACGGTATCTAACTTCCAGAGCAACAATGGAGCTGGGGGCCACGAGGGGCCCACTTGGGATGCCCCATTAGCGCCCATGTGGGAACGCCCATATGGGTCGCAGATATGTTTTTTGGACAATTTTTTTGAGTGGATCCCACATGGGAAACCCAGCACCAGCCCACGCGCATTCCAAATACCGGCCCCTGAAGGTAGAACCCATCAGTTTCCCTCCATCTACCCATTTACAGCCCAGTGAGCCCCCGTGGGATGCCCATAAGAAACCCACTACTTTTTCAAAAAGTTATTGGATGGATATCGCGAGGGAGACCCAGATTTTGCCCATGGATATCCCAAATACTTCCCATGAATTACCCACTAAATCCTTTTCCTAGCCTGGGAACAAACCTGCAACCTACAGATACCACTTAACTTTACACTGACGCCATAGCCCACTCTGCCAGGCAGACCTATTTACATGACACGTCAGACTACTGCTAAAGCTCGGTAATTATTTTTGCAGTATATGTTTATCATCTACATTGTAACTTAAAGACATGTATTTTGATGACAAATTGTATCTTAATACAATCCAATACAGTAGCGAAAGTGGGATATAGCTAGGCTGCCCATTTGTATCCCACATGGGCAACACCATACGTTACCCGTATGGGGAAAGCCCATATGGACCACATGGGTCTGATGTAGGAAGACCTACTAGTCGCAAATATGGGATGTTGCTGGGTAGCCCGTATGTTACCCCATTGGAAACGACTACCTGTTGCCCACATTGAGAAATCCCACGTCAGCCCAAATGGGTGTAATACGGGAAGGCCCACCAAATCGCTAATGTGGGACATAGCTGGGAAGTCCATTCGTTACCCATGTGGGAATTACGACATGTCACCCACAATGGGAAAACCCACAGGAACCCACTGGGTCTGACGGGGGATACCCACTACATTCCTAATGTGGGATTTAGCTGGGAAGTCCATCTATTACCCATGTGGAAAACGCCATATGTTGCCCATATTGGGAAATCATACATGGGTTTGATGTGGGAAGATCAACTTTATTGCTAATGTGAGCTATAGCTGGGAAGCCCATTTGTTACCATTTGGGAATCCCCATGCATTAACCTCAATGGGAAAACCCGCAGGAGTTCACCTGGGGCTGATGAGGGAGGACCAACATTACTATCGAAGTGAAGTATAGCTGGGGGAAGTCCACCTTTTACCCATATATGGAAAACGTCACATTTTGCTTACGGGTGGGCAAACTCCAATGGGCCCCACGGGGTCATAAGATTAGGTATCTTATTTGTGGTTATCGCAGTAGGTGCCTACGTTATGCCCATGATACCCAGCAGTTATCCATCTTCCCTCCTGGCACACATATATGGGGCCCATGAGTCATTGTTGCTCGGGTTGCTGCAATGTCTGCTAGCACCGAGGTGCTACATAAAGTCCCTCAAATGCATCAAAGAGTGGTGCACGTAACCCACTGCATTTTCACTCGAAGCCCTTATGTTTGGTTCCTTCAGACTTTGGTCCGACGTGAGGCGAGGTCCCACTTAGGTGGTAACGTGGACCGGGGTGCTTCAGCACTTGCCTGCATGACCGATACACCCCAACGTACCTCCATGCAGCCAAACTTGGAAACAACCCAACACAACAGCCTCCAGTGCATCTCTTTATAGGGTGTGAAAAAAAGAAGGCAAAGTTATGCCTAGAATGAAGATTTTAATGTATCTGCTACTCCAAGTTTTTTACGATGATGCTGTATGTCGAGAGGTGCTTTGGGTTACTTGGTGTCAGGGATAGATTCATCCTAGTTCCGGAAAGACGTGATAAGTTTGACCAGGTTGTGTCCCTTGTTCACGTTATTCCAATGGGAAAGGCTTCCTTATTTTATTCTGAAAGTTAATAGTGCATTGCCGGGTGTCAACTTTTTCTCAGGGTTGCAGACAGTTCTAGGAACCCAATATTCGCTAAGCGCTTTGATGCTAAAAAAAAAGAAACATCTTGAGATCATATGAAGTAGCTTTACTACAATACAGCTGAAGAGCAGCTGGGCATAAACTCATGTTGGCGGACCTCATCATTAAAGCAAGACGCCCAGTGGTTGTTTGCGATCAAAACTCAGTTGAGCTACCGAACCTGAAAACGCTAACCGTACCCGAAATGCCATCGCTATCATTGGTTGTTGATCGGCAAAAGTGCTTTTCCAGTTGTGATTCTGACACAAATCTAGAGGGGCGGGTGACTGGTGTAGCGCACGTTACCCTGAGGTTGGGATTACGAGAAGCATCTGATACTGAGCAGAACCGACGTTGAGGTTTGGCCATCAGAGTTGTGGTCTGCCACCAACCTCATCTCGGTCACCTCAATGGTGATAAGGCGCACTGTCACCTGCCAGTTGCTGGATAATGACGATCCTCGGTGAAAAGGTGAATGAAATATGTTGGCAAGCAACTATTCTATTAAAGGAAATTCATACAAATATGTGATCCTCCCAGCATTCACATTCTAATTACTACCTCGAAGAAACGCTGAAGTATTATTTTATCAGTAGACTTCTTTCGTGGGAGTTGCGCAGCTGGGCTCGCGAAGAGACATTCACGCGAGTATGAACGGATGTATGCATTACATATGTTGTTTCTGCAGTAGTTCTGAGTTTGTGCAATGCTCTCAAGAGGTTTCTCACATAGGTAAAACCAATTTGGCATTTTTGCAGTTTAGAGACGCGTCGATATTTCGTAAACGAAGTGTCCAATCAAAAAATTACCATGGATAAAAAGTCTATTACATTTTACATATGCCATGCAAATTTCAGAACAATAGGTTAGGGTAGGGTAGGTTAGGTTAGGGTAGGTTAGGGAAGGCTAGGGTAGGTTAGGTTAGGTGTCTGAAATTTGCATGGCATATGTAAAAATGAATTCTAAACATATTTCATTGGTGGTAATTTTTCGATTGGACACTTCGTTTTCGAAATATCGACGAGTCTCTAAACTGCAAAATTCCCACGAATTTTTTTAACAACATTGAAGAGACTTCGAGAAGCGTTCATCGTCAAGTTCTGAAACTTGAACCACACACTGCAGTTAGAGATAGGCAACGGGAGCTCAACATGATATAGCGGTCACAGCCATACAGTGTGACACTTACCTGCATTTCACGACCTGCGAATCACAAGCGCCTCTTCAGTCCAAGGACGAAGGCGAGCTCACGTGACCTGTCAATCACAACCAATACCGCACACACGCCGCCTGGCTGTATCCACGCGAGCTATCCGGTCCGCACGTTGCCACAAAGAAGTCGTCCCAGGAGCCTGTGTAGCTGCCACAGACACTGTGCCTTCTATTTCTCGGACGAGTGACCGCTGATCGCGCCGGTCCGCCTTTATGAAGCCACACATCGGCCCGGTGTCCGCAGCTCTCAAGTTCAGTCCCCGCAACTCGATCGTCCTCCGTCTCCTCCCCACCTCTCGCCCCGGCCGAATACAAAGCCAAGCTCAAGATGGAGCCAAGAAAATATCTACGAAAAAAGGCCCCCAGTCTATTGTATTGTGCAGATGGGAGCGATGCCGTTGGAAGTAGTGTAGATCAATCCTATGATAAGATGATACGTTTTGTGGACCAAACAACAGTGTTCAGTGCACATTTTCGTGAAGGGTTGTTATCTGAATTACATGAATATTTTCTGTGCCGTTAAGCTACTGACTCCAGCAATATCCATAACTCATGACAAAATTGTTAATTATTAATAGCAGTGCCTTTCTTCTAATTTAAAAACTATTGACGGCGTTTCCAGCACAGTGGTCTGCAGTACCACTGACCTAGGCGGCCCAGGCAGAGGAACGCATCAGCAGAGCAAGACGATGCAACAAGTTATGTTGCAGAGGGGCGAGTACGGTTTCTTGCCCGCATGCCTGTCTGTCCTGCCGCACAATACTCGGGCACGTTCGTTCAGTTCCAATAACACTGAAGCTCAAGTTGTCCTCATTAAAAAACTTCCGTACAATTAGCGCGTCTAGACACGGAAACAAGACTTTAAACGTGGCAGAGAGGAAACAGCTCAGTGAATGTCCGAATGAGCGAATTTCTCTGGCAATAGAAATCCCTATATCGATATGTATGTATGTATGTAGAGTTAGTTTCATCATTATTGATAGTTAAAATTGGTGTAGTTGTGAGTTATGACTCTGAACTAAAGGAAAACAAATTAGTCGGAGAAATTTCCGAAACGTATCGAAAATATTCATAATGTATCGCCATTAACATTACTGGAGATGCATAAAATGGTTGATAATATAATAAAAAAAAACTTATGCCACTGGTAACTAAGGCAATCCTCTCGTATTGAACAGAACAATGAAGCTAGTCGTAATCTGTTCACCAATTGCCAAACAGTGCCATTCATTCTAAGGTTAGCTCGCATTGCGTTGTTCAAGACCTCTCGGTGGTGAAGTGACAACGGTTCGGCATCGCATCACTGGAGGCCCGGGTTCGATTCCCCGCACGGCACGCTACGGATTTACACTGCGGGGAGCACTCCAGCACCGAGAGGCCAGGCGATGCACGATGAGAGATCCTAAATTGACTTTCAGCACGGACTGCTTCTCCTGCTTTTCTCACTACTGGATCTTCAAAATTCTAGAATTAAGGCAAAAAGAAAACCTCGATAGGTGCATCCATTGTACCCTGTATACGAGATAATAAATGATATTTGTTTGTTTTTTTTTGTTTTTGTTTCAATTAACGTAAGCCCCACCTGCATGCATTAGCTGGGGTTTCAAAGAATATTTTATTTCTACTAACCAAAATACGAAATAGCACGTTATCGGAAGTACACATTAATCATTTTGAGATGAGAAATATTGAGAATCTATTAGATATTAGCTATTTCCCTGATAATTAAATTAAATCTGCAACCGTCGCGTATTATTTGTTGATCAGAGTTTCAGTAAAAACTTTTTTTATAAATTAAGGTATATTAAGGTATAATAAAGACATCTGGCAGAACGTGACCTAGCCTCACCTAACCTTCCCATGTTTGGAAATCTCTGATGTAACATCACATATTGGAATAAAGTAATAATCAACTAAAATAATTTCTGAGATAAAACCATTAGATTGTGTTCAGCCGCGCTATGCTCGGCTTAGGAAGTGAAGTTGTCCTAGCAAACTCCGAAGACTTCAGCATCATCTGTAGGGTGGTTTCTGAGGCACTTCTTCATAAATTATTCCATTTGTGTCCTGTGAAACATAACTATGCGACGGATGCGGTTCTTCAATTGTTTTTCGGTGAATTTATATCTAAATTGATTACGATTATGGTGTATTTCGATCTACTACTCAGGAAACTTATCATGTTCATATATAACCATATTGCAAAGTCCTTACTGGCAATCACTGTATCGAGACTCCTTTTATTGTTCATTAGAAGGTTCTCACTAACATCAGCAATTACGTTGGTTGGCCCGCTGCTCTTCGGTAATATTTGCAATTTCTCAAAGTTTTTTGGTTTAAATGCAATACCGTTTTCTATGTTTCTACAAGTATCGATTGAATTCTAACCCATAATTTGGCCCGACTACTGTAAAATACATGTTTTATTGACCATTGCATGTTTGGCAGTTTTTTTTTCGTTCGAGCAGTACCTATACTGTTACAAGACCCATTTGGATCCAAGATCAGTTGCTTGAGCAAACTGTTTTACATTATTACTTAGAATTTGAATGAACTGATCTTGTTTCATGAATTCATTCATCTATATAAGGTTTCCAATTCCATTGACCGAGAAGCACGTCCAAAACATTGAACATCCTCTCAATGGGCTTAGGATGGGTCATAAGGTGAGGTTAGGTAGGTTTGCTCATCCTTTGCAATGGGTTGAGCAGGAGCATGGCTCGTTATTGAGGGGCACAATTATGTGGCCAAAGAGCTACAAGTTAACGTAATTGATAATTACCTCCCCAAAGAAGTTACGTTTTCATCGAGTTTATGTGTTTGTCTGCTTTTTCGTCTGTCACAAAGATAACTCAAAAAGTAATGGACGGATCTTTACATAATTTGCAGGGACTGTTAGGAGTGTTAAGAGCAATAGATAAATAATTTTTGCTGAAGATCTGTTCAACCTTTTTTTTTATTTGCCTCGTTAATCTTAGTAACTACCAAAACTTAGTTATTTATTGACGGAATTTGATTAAATTTACATGAGTTGTTAGGCATAACTAATCGAATAGATGGTAAGCGGTCAAATGCTTGTTATGATCTGTGTGTTAGTTTGTTTGTCTCTCTTTGTGTTTGATTATATGTTAGTTAGTAAAATAACTCAAAAAGTTACAATCAGATTTCTATGAAATTTACATGAGTTGTTAGGTAAATTATGAAGAGTAAATGATCAAAGCCTATTGCTGATCGGCTGATTTGTTTGTGTGTTTGACTAAAGTTTGTCTCGATGTTCGTCAGCAACAGAACTCGAAAAGTTATGAACGGATCGCCAAAAAAATTTTAGAAGTCGTTACTACTTATTACTGTCAAAAAGTACAATCGACTATATTTTGGTGCTGATGAAAAGAAATCATAGTTCCAGAGCCAATTTGAGCTTTTCGTTAATGTTGCTTTTCTTGGCGGAGCCATGCACTCTCAGAGTGCTCTACT
The DNA here is from genome assembly GCA_001587735.2 of Parhyale hawaiensis. Lineage (NCBI taxonomy): Eukaryota > Metazoa > Arthropoda > Malacostraca > Amphipoda > Hyalidae > Parhyale > Parhyale hawaiensis. Next base: position 12,486,858 of record LQNS02278078.1, on the reverse strand, counting down.
TAATTGTATCAGCTTGCGGCCCTTTAGCTCCTACCGAAAAAACAACATATGATGCTTTTGTAATAACTGGAAGGGCTGGTGACCGTATAGAGCCTGCAAGAAATAAGTCACTATGCCATTAGCCTTCGAGCTTCTAAGAAAAAGCTGATGGGAAAAAGCAGTCAGAAAATAAGAATTTTTGTATGTGGCCGCCACCAGCTTTGCTTATGTGACAGTGGTACGCTTCCTCCTTCTGAAACACACTGCGAATCCCAAAAGTGAGAGACATCCTGAAACGTAAACAGCAGATAACGCCATCATCTGACTCTCTTTATCTTGACGTACCGCTTGTATTTGAAATCTATATTTCATAAATATTTTTTCTCTACATGTACAGTAGTTGCTCCGTTACTTTCAACACCTACCTCTCTCTCCATGTTTTAAGCTAACAAAATTCTGTCGCCCAACAATTTTTTCTCTTTGAACGGCTACACTGAGCTCGTTGACCACACTTAGCCCTAATTTACTGCTGAGACCTAAACAACGGTCTTGGAGCAAACTTTGTAAGGAAGGGACAGCTGCCATACAGCAGTTCGTAACGGTCACGTGCAAAACCGAACTTGCTGTATCATTGTTAATACTTTGCCATTTGTATTTTAAATTCAGGAAGACGTGCTCACCAATCAAAAATCAAGAGGGCGTTGCATCGAAATGAACAATAATTTTATTTTTTTTTTATTTGGAAATGATGCTCGATCAATACGTATTTATACTTTAGTTTCACGGAAACAAAGAAATCAGACAAACGTAGGGTATTTGATTGGAAGGAGTCGTCTGAAATTTTTAAGATAGTGTCAAAATTCACTATGTACATATTTTAGGACTCTAGATACTGTGCTATTGCGGGTTAGCTCTCCAGACTGGAGGGCGACGACTGCGCATAATAGCATTGCAAGCAATCAAAGAAGATTATTACGTTGCTGGCAAACTTACAAATGGAAGAGCACTTGGTATTGGAGACAAAGTCATGAAAGTAAATTTAAAATACGAAAAGACAAGGAAAGTGCTTTTCTTGTTGTTAACTCGAGGAAAGAACAGTAACGCTAATGGCTGGGTTCCAGTATTTAAGCCGTTGATATTTCAGTGTTTACTTGTATATATCCAGTGCTGAGCGAGATAGCAAACAAGCGGTATATATATATTCTGGTGTACGTTGGCAGCAACTGATTTGTGAGACACGTTTCGTTAAAACGAAGATGACATATTTCTTTACAAAGCTTCACGGAAGCTTTTTCTAAAATCCT
>LQNS02278078.1:12471593-12484875 GCA_001587735.2 Parhyale hawaiensis | reverse complement strand
CCGTTCAAACAGTGTCTGTTCGGTGTAACCAATATAGGTGTTTTGTGAGTTACACTCACCCTTGTTGCAACTATACTGATATACAACGTTGGACTCGCACGTGCGCTTGTGGAGATTATTCTTTATGAGGAGGTGCTGTACTTTTCCGATTTTGTAGTGAATTTGGAGTTTGATACGGCTGTAGTGTAACATCTTCGTTTTAACGAAACGTGTCTCATATATATATATATATTGCTCATCTGGGGCATAGGATGGACCAAAGGCCACAGGGTTAAATTAAGTGGGTTCGTTCATCCTATGTTATAGGGAGGGAACTGCGCCCCCCGGAGGGGGCGAACCCTGCTCATGTAAGTTGCCTGAGCCATTGCTTGGTCTTCGAGATGTCTTTCCTTCTTACCCTCTTTGCATTATTTCACTATCAAACTTTTACTGATGATACTTCATGCTGTTCTTCCTCTTCTTTCCCGACTTAGAGTCGGTGGTTCCACGTTTCAATCGACATATTACGTGTCCTTCCTTTCTGCGAGAGATAAGCTTTCTAGTGGAAACGGTGGCTTAAACCGCTCATTATTATTAACAAATGGTATTAAATAACATAATTTTAAGGGTGGTATGATATTGTATGGTGTTGAATAACGGTACTATACTGTTACGGGGGGTACAATAAAAATTATGGTGGCATACTCAAGCGCAAATAAATGGAAGGCAATTAAACCGCTGAAGTTGCCAGGTGTTACCTCATACGTGTCAATGCTAAAGATTCGAGTGCGTCTCTTGATTCTGAGTGAGTTGAAACTCACCCACGATGTATGTTTTTATTGCAGTTGCACGGTGTTCCAACACATGAAATTGTAGTTGGAAAAGAACCTCGGAACGTTTTGCGTTTTGTGTTCTTGTGAGTAAATGACTTGAACCCACCTAATTCATTGAAGAGCCGCGACCTCAAAACGACTGGAAAAGTTATATACATAACCTACTATGGGCTTTGGGACAACTTTCTTTCCGTATCCACTCTTTTTCCTATTGTGTTGTAATTTGTGGTAAGAAATTTGTATCTGTTCTTCTTTGATATCTTGCTGCTCTGTAGTCCGGGGCACTTCCATGCATGCGTTTTAGTCTTATTTTCTCAACGTGTTACAATTCCCTTCTTCCTTCCTGTTAAGCACGAAATATTTTGTGAGTGTGGGGCGGATCCCACGCCTACTTAAATATAATCGTTGTCTGCGCAATCGTTTGCGTGCTATTTTCATTTACTAAGTTTTGTTTTCTATATCACCAAATAATTCCCTCAGTTGGAAGGGCCCAATGATGGATTGCTTAATTGTTTACCTTCTACAAAATGAACGACAGCTTTTCAATCATGCTGTGTTAATAAAGCGAATTGGTTTTTCTGTTTTTAATTTTATGGTGTCAAATCGTATTGCAAGAAGTGTGTCGGCCGCACTGCCATTCATTGATTTCGAAATTGGTAGCATTATGATTCTGCGGACCCCGCAACCGTCTGCGTGGTAGATTGAGGGAAATGGTGGAGCTGTTCTCTGCTGCAGTGGGGAGAGCTGCGCGGCTCCATGCCAGGATAGTCGCAAATCTTTCGTGAACTACTTGATGGCTGCGGACATAGCTCTATTGTAACGTCAGTAGCCATAACCAAGTTGATGAAAAACTTCCTTATACCCATACATGAAATTTAATACCAATATCTTGGAATGGAACCCCGCAGCGCCCCAATTTAACTAATTAGCAATGAGGAACCGTTAGCTGTTTTACTGCTCTCTTCGCTTTTTGCTTCAAGCAATTACAGTAACCCTTGCTAACTGCCCTGATGCTGCCTGTACCACACGCACCACTTGAAGGCAGAGTTGCACTGCATCCTCACGAGCGGCTGCAGTCAGAGCATCTGGTGGTGCCCCAACTGGGCGGTATTGCCCCTGGTCTTGGTGTAGCACGGAAGAAAGAATGTAAGGCAGCGAGAGTGTGGCGTTAGGATATAAATTAATTTATTAAGAATAATCTTTTACAAAATTAATAGAGGGTGTTCGCGTGCATTTCCGGAGTAGGAGGTTTATTGGGGGCCTGTTAATTTTTCTGTTAAATGTTCAACGACTTCCTAAATTATTGTCTTATCCGAAACTTGAAAGAGTCGATTCAAACAAATAGTCGATTTCAGTTCGTACTTCGTAGTAGTACAAAACACAAAATGAAGGAGACAGAAGTTACGTCTCCACCTCGGCCACAAGCAGAAACCGATTCCAAATACGAGCCGCTGACCCCAGCAGTTGCTTACCCTGCGCTTGTACCTCTAAAGACAACCAATGCAAGCGAGAAGCAGCGATTGCCGAGACTGGCATGTCGCCAACAAATACTTACCAGACTTGGCGAAAAAGTTACGTGAGGTGCGAATTCAGCAAGATGGGTCTAGGCCAATCTTTTTTGTCCCCGTTAGAGCAATTCAAAGCAACTTGCAGTCTAGTTTTGCCTGGCATCTACTCACTCCTATGGTATGTTACGCCGGTATTTTTCCAAAAAGTGTATTTTACAATGTCAAAAATATGATAAGAATTTGTATCTATATTACAACGATGGTAGCCAGCAAATGCCGTACATATCAAAACTTAGTTTGTATGCTTTGGGATCATACAAAGCACTTAGTTGCTGAGTGCTATGTTTAGGAAAGAAATAATTGACGGATAAATGAGCAATAAATTTAATGAAGTTAATATCTTTTTTACTTTATGCACCTTGTAATAACTCTACCCTAAGACATACATTGCAACTACAAGAACCTTTCCCCCCGACGTGTGCATTGAAATGTCGTGCCGAGCTCGACGATCCGACAAAATTGTCCGTCGAAATCAGCAGACATCGTTTGACTGCCCTCGCCTGAAGACTGCCTACATTAGGACATCACTGAAATTCAGGCCATATTTACACCACCCTTATTCGGATGTCTCCAATACCGTCCATCCCTCAGAGGGACTGTTGAAAAGTTCCTTCCCTTGAGAAGTTTGCTCAACCTGATCGGGTATGTTATTTTTGGAAGATATGCCTTCTGGACTTGATACCCTTGGGAACGCTAAATTTCTAACTCTCGGTCCCAGATACCACATCAAGCATTCCAATAAATCCTCCACTACCACAAAGGCTAAGTTTCATGGCCGAGAAACTATAGCCTGACGGTCTTCAGTAATTAAGAAACTTGAAGCTTTGTACCAGCTATAAATACTTCATTAATTTCTGGATTTTGTGTCGACTACGACGGTCAATAAGAACCCACCTGGGAGCCGAAAAGCGTTAGTTTGGCAAAGTTTTGGAACCACCGTACTAGATGCTTGTGCAGTGATATTAAACTGAACTTTCATATTATAAATATATGCATTACGTACTAACACGTCCAGCACTAAGAGCATGTTACATTCATAGCCAAAGATAAGCGTCGGAGGCTGAAATTGTTTGAAGTTTTACGCAAGTGCACTGGCTTGGACCTGTTGAATGGAGTTTCTGGCACTGGCTCTCAATAGGTTACCTGCAAGACTTCCAAAAACTCTATGTACATATCTTCCTCCGGAAAATGGAGTGTTCAGCCAGCTCCATGTATTTGCGTTGCCTCTAATACTTTTAATGCGATTCAGTGTTCCAAATCTAAAGCTTGTATCTGGAATACCGGACAAGTCAACCCTCGAAGGCTCAATTTTGACACCCATTTGAACTCGCCTTCAGTCAATAGGCTGTAGGTGTCACCGATCGTACGGCGAATTTGGATCCACTAGACTTGACTTGCCTGAAACTTGACACAACCGCAGAGGTTCTAACCCGTTGTGTTGCTTGTTAACCCTTAATCAGCTAGTCTTGAGACATCCGAAAATATAAGCTTGCTTCGTGCTTATAACTCTCGACTTTTACGAGAGATTGGGACAGGATGAATTCGTAATGCTCGAGATACGTTCATATAAAGCGAGATAATGTCACATGTAGCGTTGCCAAATGAAATCTGAGTTTTCCTGCTGGATTTTCGAAGGAAAAATGTTTAAAAATGCTAAGTCTCTTTATGCTGCAGAAATGATACCAGAACTATATTTTACAGGAATAATTACGTTTTAACTTACGTTTCAATGAAATTTTACCATTGCACAAGAACTTATGCAGCACATTTGAATTCTTAGAGCTGTTTAGGGGTAATACAAATTTAATGGTTTTATTTGTTGATAACAATTTTCTAACACCTTTCAATATTTTTACAGCGCTAATTTTCTTCCTTTGTGAGGACATGACAAAACACTGATAGAAGTATTTTATTTGCTTTAATTTTTACATTTATTAAACTTCCGAGTAACAATTTGTTTTACTGCTACACTTCAATCAAATTACGGGCAAACCAAAATTGTTTCCAGTAGGTGTGTCTTTTACCTGCAAAATTCTTCATTGCGTCTCTGTTAGCGCTTTTTTCATAAAAAAAACTACCAGGGTAAAAAACGGAGCTGCTTAATTTCTTCGTTACAGCAATATCACATTTCTAGAGAGATGCAATTAGTCGGAATATTTTGGACTGAAACAAAGTTGAGTTTTTTGAAAACGCTGATGGCTTTTGACATGCGATTATAAAACAATTATTCAGACCTTGTAAATATTCTATTACCTTTGTAATTTTTACAGTTCAGTTTTTTGGCATGTTGGAATAGTTTTACCTGCCACTGTATACACAGTTTTCTACATTTTCCTCAACTTTGTATCTCAACCGTCGTCTTTGTTGAAGAAATTCCGCAGTGTTAGCTTTATTGTACAATCAAGGGGAACAATCCTTTTGTTATATAAGCGCAATACTCTGTAGAGGTATGTTAGCACTCCATTACTTTAACATGATCACACTCACGGCTACATTAGACAAGTGCAGTTCAAGCTTCCAACGGACGGGAATTATAGGATTTGTGACTTTTGGTACAAAATTGGGTAAATTGGCTTGAAATTTCTACATTACAGTACTGCACTACCTACTAAGAAATAATAAATATGCAGAAAAAAACAGCTAAATATTCTTTTTCGATGCTGTTTTTCCTGCTAGATGCTAACATCTAAATAAATAAACCCCTAAAACCTACTTCTCATATGGATGCTCTGTCCAACAAAGTTAGAGCACGGCACCCGGCCGAGGCTGTTTTACTTAAATGCTAACGTAAGAATGATACTAAACAATAGCATAAGAGCAAATTAGTATTTGTTCTGTTGAGAGTTACTGGTACAATGCCTATCATATTATTAATGAGACGATATTGACACTATTTTCCGTTGAGAGACAGGTTGGTTACAATCTGGCTTTAAAAATGCTAAGTTGGCAACACTGGGCCTTAATAATGTAAGAAAGAGAAAAATTTCTTTCAAGCATGGGCTATGTTAAGTTAGCCGGATGAAATTTTTCGTTATTCTACAACTGTATAAAGGAAATACATAAGAAAAAACATGATAGCATGTCTATCAATTACTTAAGAAGTTGGTGTTGTACAATGCACAATACTAAACTAGAGCCCTCTGAGAGCACATACCTCCGCCAAGCAAGGCAACGGTTCACAAAAATAAAATTGGATCTGAAACCCTGATTTTCTTTGTATCAACACCAAAATCTAATCATTTGTGCCCTTCAACAGCGTTAACAGATTCAGTATTTTTTTCAGATCCGTTTATAACTTATTGAGTTATGCTGCTAACAAACATTATGACCAACATGAGTCAAACATGCAAACGAACCAACCGATGTGCACCAAAATTTAATCATTTATGTCTTTTAACATAACTAAAAACTTCTATAAATTTCATAATAATCCATTCATTAATTTTTGAGTTATTGTGTTAACAAGTATAAAATCAAAAAACAGTGGCAAACGAACGAACAAACGGATCGTTACAAAAATTTGGTCATTTACTTTTCGTGATATACCTAACAACTCATATAAATTTAATATAAATCCGTTCATAACTTTCTGAGTTATGGCATTGAGAAAAATGAGGCAGACAAGCGAACGGATGGATGGATCTTCACCAAAAGTTAATTATCTGTTCCTCTCAACATACCTAACAAACCCTGTAAATTTCGTCCAAATCTGTCCATATCTTTTTAATTCATCTTGGTGACAGACAGCCAGAATAACAGACAGACAAAGCCGACGAAAATATAACCTCCTTGGCGGAGGTAATAATTCATTAGTCATCGAAAACGCTTAAGCCCCTGGACAAACCGTAATATTCGAGATTAGGAAAAACTTTTCGTAAAATTTGAGACAGGTCCCCAAAATTACGTTCGTAAAAGTAGAGAGCGTAAAAGTCGAGATGCGTAAGAGTCAAAAGTTATAATGTACGCGGAATTTTCACCCGTCTCAATCGCAATCAGATTGCTTCCAATACTTTCAACAATAGTCAAAGCATTAGAGCTAACGCTTCTTTCTGAGGTACCGGACTCGACTTTTTCGAGCCAATCGATGACACATTTTGTTTGTATACTGCCGGGCACGTAGTTGTTCTGAGGGGGGGGGGAGGAGAGTTGGTAAAGGAAACGCCAAATCTGTTTTTCTCTATCTGCTGCACTTCGAGCAACAAATATACTTAAGCTATCAAAGCTACAAAAAATAATTCGTGGAGTGTTTTAACTATACTGTATATACATTTATAGATGTGAATTTCTTCAAATGTACGATGATACTCAGGTGTATTCATAGAGGAGTTTTTAAAAGTCTTTTGGGCAATATTTATTATTTATTTAACCGCAAGCTTTTAAACTATTAAGCATAGTCCGTCTTTTGTATACTTTCTAACCTAGTTTTACTGATGGAATTTGAAGTTTTGTCCCCCTAAAGACTGGCTATGCTTTATAGTTCGAAAGCCTGGGGTCAGATGAATAAAAAAAACCGAAGACTTTCAAAAAACTCGCTTCCATTTATAGATGTAAAACTTTCTGTACTCTCGGGTGAAAGTAGGCGAAAAGTAGGCCAGGTTAAAGATGCTGAGGCCACTAAGCAAACCTAAAACCTGAGTGAAGTTCTTGCGTTGCCAAATGCGAAATCTAAGCTTTGGAGACATCTGCAGTAAATCCTTGACAAGAATTTGGCTTTATTTGAAGTGATCTCACGATGCTCACATTCGGAAGAAGATTAACAAAGAAAAGAGCAAGATATTCTCAACAGTAGAACCACAAACAGCAGCGATATTGGGATTTTCAATGAAGTAATCATTTTTTCGTCGCTCAGCTTATTTATTTATTTATTTATTATTTTATTACTTTTTTTAGGTTTATTCATCAGCCGCGCCCACGTCTTTAATTATTCCCGGATGGACTGGATCGCCAGTGAAATGTACGACCGTTAAAACCGGGAGATGGGTATAGAGGTGGTGGGTATGGGAGAATTTATGGAACTGGTAAGGGCTAAGCTTCATGCTTTGAACGGAACAAATTCCTAAAATAAAACCTTTTTCATTAACATAACACTAAAAAGATATCAAAAATCCACCTTAGGTCGTGCTCCAACAAAAGAAAATAATCATTTACGCGAGAAAATAATGCGGATGTTAATACTAATAAAGAATTGGAAGTCCCATGATTCATCTTAGGAAATTCATGTCAGTGCTCCTTGACTTCATTCATAACAATCGTAAAGAAACATGCTAACAGAAATGATGAACCAATATTTGTATTAGAGGTATAGGGGTTTATCCTATCTTAGAAAAAGATTGATCTTCTAACTGTAAATATTATATTCTAGGAAGAACTCATAGCTTACAAGTGAAACGAAAAAGTGGTGAATATGATAATTAACTAAAGAATATCATTAAAATGAAAAATTTGAGATTGAGCCTGGCTGGATAGTAAAATGAGGGGTGTAATCCGTAGAGTATTGAGAGGATGTGGCATTTTAATAGGTATTGCTAAAGTACGGGTAATGTTGAAAATTTTACAAATGCATCGCAATGGAAAAAAATATAAACAAGAGTAACAATATACGCTTCAAAGTAGAAAAAACCTGATCTGTGACCTATCGGTGAGTAACGAAGCATGTCTTGGGGCGTAATGGATGTCTGCTATAGTTTGAAATCTTGGTGATATACCCATCAATATATATACGTATACAAAACCATGAATGGTCCATAAAAATAAGCCAAACTTTAACTACCCACAACAATACCTCATAATTGTTCAATTTCCTGAGAAAGAGTCCGAGAGGATGTCCACCACGCCCTGCGAGTTAGGGTTAGGCCTCATGCTAATAATGACAAAAATTCTAAGACCTAACTGATGAATGAACCATTAAAAATATATACAATATTCTACCTTAAAAATCGTTTTCTAACAAAAATAAAGCTTTAATTATCTAAAACCTTATCACTCAACATAATTGTTCACTTTCGTAGAGGGGAAACCATGATCGAAGATGTACGCCTTGATGGGGGAGGGGGGAGGTGTAAGTTTCATGTTACCAATGACAAAAATTGCTAAGATGAGATATAGATAATTACTTAATAACCCTAAAATTTTATTAAATACAGAAATTTATGCCCTAAAATCGCGTTCAGATAATAAAATTATAAAAACTTCAATCAACTAAGACCGTCTAAAGTATAGGTTCCCACCGTTAGCGCCTTAGGCTATGGCGGAAAGTTTCACATGTAGCTACATAGTACCCGGGCAAAATATAGAAAAAATGATCCAATGGTAATTAAATAAAAATAAATATACATCTCATAACAACAAAAACAATAAACTACTAATAAACATTCAAAATTCTAAAACCTGTAATTACGTTGCTCAGAGTCGAACGGTCCGGTGACTCATACAGCGTCCACATCTAACCCTCCAAACAGCGCCCGAGTTTGACCCTAGGGCCCCTACAGCGCCCGCATTTGACCCTCTCTACTGCTCCTTCCTCCCTACTGATTCTGCTTACAGTTTTTTCCAATACCTACTTCGTTTGCTTGAAAGAGTCGACAGACGAAAACAGGATATCCGTGATACTGTCTTTGGAAGTAACCATGTTGCACCCAACCAGAGTTTGGAATATTTTCTCCATGCTCTCCCACTCATTCATCTGAAACTTTATGTACTTTAGAGGCTCAGCGATCTTTAAGAGCTCTGGACAGAAAGTTTTAGCCATTTGATTTCAGCAATTTCGTTGCTTTTTGGTGCTCGTGTTAAAATAGCATAAGCTCACTCCTCTTACAGGCATTACCTCCGTAGAGGAAATGTAGAGGGAGGCGACATAAGGGACCGACGCTTCACTAATAAGCGGCCCACATTTTAGAGCATGAGCTGGCTGGCTGGCTAGCTGAAATGGGACGCGTAGATGAACGTATGTTGGTATTTCTTTTAGTTTCGAAAATTGCAAACTCATATTGTTCTTCAACTGTCTTGCCAGCAAAAATTATCTAGTAATACTGCATTAAGAGTTTCAGTTCATTTTTTCCAGCAGGTTACGCCAGCCAAAGCATTTCATCAAGCATCGTTGCCGCCAGACAGATCGTGCTTTATTAAGTGGCTGATGTAGTGCAGTCTGCTTAATTATTTCTTATCTACAGCGACTATAAGAATTGAGCACATCAGAAAGTTACCTCAAAGAACTACCATGAAAAGCCCCGTAAACTTTTTTGTCCCACTGCTGAGGGCTTATATCGCTCCCACCTATAGCTTCTCCGAGATATTCTACATGCGGTTCCGTCCACAAGTACGTTTATCCATTCCTCGGAAGAAATATAACTGAAGCGAATCCCAGCACCCTCAGCTGAGGCTGCTGCCTTGGAAATTGGCTATAGCCTTGAACTCCTAACATGAGCAGTTTAAGTCCACAAAGATTTATATTTTAGGAAACAAAGTTCGCTGTTTATGCTCCTCTATCTAAAGTCACGGCCACATCTACGCCGTCGGATTAGATGCGTTGCCTCTAGGCTGCTAGCGACAGCTAAAGTTGTTAAGTGGGCACCGGGCTTCATCTAATTGATGCGCCATTGCTGACGTCATGAACTGACCGCATCATAGTGTATGTATGCTTACCATCAAACGAAACTTACCGGGTGAACGGAAAATCCTTGGATTGAATGGAAAACGATTTATTTCTATAAGAAGTTATAAAAAGAATAACGATCCACTCAGAATTTATATTTGTTGACCTTGGAAGCAGCTTGCACTACTACTTTTCAATATGGCCCCTCTTATCCCAAATGGCATCCTCAAGTCTTTGTCACGGAGGTTTTCCTGAGGTATATTTGTCCAGTCCCTCTGAAGAGACTGTTTGAGAGCATCAACACTTGTACGATAAACACAACACACTTGTGTCTCTAATACCGACCACAATACAATAAAAAATAACATTTATTTATTTGTTTCTAAGCCTAAGGAGCTTCTTTAACCTGTTAACGGTCAGTTACGAGTAAGCCTGGCTTTCCCTGGTGGACGGGTTCATTGCCAAAAATCTCTAAAAGCCTAGAATTCATTTTTGAACTCGTTTAGGTTTTTATTTTGGAACTGTGAATACTATTTATCTATTTCCAACAATCCTAGTGATAATAGAAGTGATCAAGGGCAATAAAGAATCATTTTTACCTTTATTTAAAAAATTAAGCTTTGGTGTGCCAATCACGGAAGCATGGCGCGACCCACAAAGCTACACCGCAATGTTTGCACTAATATGATGATTCTTTTGATTATGTTTATTCTTAGAACACACGGTACTCTAAAGTGGTGACATTAATGCCCAAGGACTGCCAGATGTCACCAGAATTTGCAAATCGACTTAAGTCGACGGATCCGCGTTAAACAGCATTTCAAATTACAAATCAACGTACGTCGACTCAAGCTGACAGAAGTCGATGCTAGCCCTTAACAGGTTAAAGCAATACTTTTACAGCACTAGTAAGATCCACACGAGTTCACTACAGGATAACGATGAGAATAGTAGACAAAGCTGCAAATTCATGCTGCAGTAATACTACACAACCTATATTCTATACAAAGCTGTTATACACCAATAAGTTCACACATGGGCCTACTGTGAATTAGCTAATGCAGCCCCATGACTATAGTCGTTGGGGACCGTCTCTGCACTGCGTGTGCACTGTATATGCAGCTCCCTCTGCATCACCGCTACAGCAAAGACGACCGTCACTGCACTACGTACGTGCAGCAATGGCTTCAAATCTGGAGATGAAGGAGACTACATTTTATTTCTCTCAAACCTCAGAATAAGACGACCAGTACACCATTCCTGCTTTTTTTTGGGGGGAGGGGGTGTGGGAAAGTACACCATCTCGTGGGAATGTGAAAATGAAAAACTGATCTTTGAAATGTTTCTTCATCTTATGTATTACTCGAACCAAAATTATATATCCATACCTACGCTCCGTATGAAGCACTGTAGTGGATTTTTCTAAAATCATAATACTGCCTCTTTAACGATTCGCTCTTGGCCTTCCACTGATCATGGAGTTGGCGATGTAGCAACAATCCTGATGTGTTGCTCATACAGATGCACAAGTCGCGGCCGGGGCTGCAGGCCTACAACGTGGGAATTATGAGAGTTTTGTTAGTGCACGATCAGGGTGTGTTCCTGTGTACGGGAATCGCTATCTTAGCCCAACTAAACACTAACCCCATATGTATTCTTCCGGTTTAAATGAGGTGTTATAATAATTATACCCTAAGTTAGTGCTTTAAGGTTAACAGTATATAAGTGTATTAGTAACACACAAGTTGTTTTAAATTCTGAATGCAATATTTCTTCATTAACATGGAAATAGTTATAATTCTGCAAAGAACCACGGTCTATGTATATATTTAGAACGCCCTCATTCAAATTTCAGAGCAATACCACCTCCTGGCAAGTGTTAATTTGCGACAGAATAGGCAAAGTTCTCGCCCACGGCGCCGGAAACCCGCACCCGCGATCCCGCGATCGCTTAATGCTCCTGCTGAATTTTTCTCTGCTATCATTGGGAAGTTACAAGCTTAAATTAAGCGCTTATGCAAATGGCTCTTTGGCGAGCTCATGTGTAAGAATATTCCAAGTTTGGGCATCGTCTGTTAGGCGGAGAAACATGGCATCATTATGCAGCGGAGCCTTAATTATTCCGGCCCAGAAACGGAGAGCTGCCCGCCCGCCGCTCCATTGCATAGATGCCCTGAGAATTTAGCTCGATATTCATGGCGACGTGATGGAGATCGCAGCGCCACCTGGGAGACGTGGCGTGAATCGAGATGACCGCCTAGTGTCTTATAGCATTGCGTTTGTGTTTGCATTGTGAAATTTTCCTGCCGCAGTTGGTGATGAGGAGCTGGCAGAGGCAAATTGTTTGTTGCTGCTGCTGGGGCTGGAGCCGAGCGTGGTGTCAGAGGCAGATTAACGAGATGTTCCACTCTAATGGTTGTAGTTTCCGTGATGAAATTGTTACAGGGACTCGATTACGGAATAACCCGCTGTTCAGTGAAATTTGGACCCCACATGAAAATGTCAAACGTTGTCATAGTCGTAACGGCAGTGCAATAGGAAAATGTTTCAGAATCTTGAAGTTTTGTCACACCAGAAATCGAGAGACTTTCACATGGCACTTGTATGATTAAGAGTTGGACATATCGTTAGAGGACAGTTTTGAAAATCGGTTTGGACCTTTGACGATATCTACGTTTTCCTGCACGTTTTCTCCACCTGTCCTCCTTTGGCTTATTTGGAAAATTCAAGCATAATATTACTTAAGTGTATGATAATTAGAATGTGCATTTTAAGGCATTCGCCTAACTATTGGTAGAAAGAATGACAAAAATGGGAAGATGCGTACGAGGTCAGAAAACTGATAACCACTAGGTTCGGAGGCAAACAGAATTTGCAGTGCAGTCCTATGTGATTGCAGTGTCTCAAAATATGGTTATGAGAATTGGGTATAATTGAGATAGCACACATTATTGAATAAATGTATGCATTGCTGTTGATATTAACGATTCATGTGGTATTCATATATTCCTTGCAGAACAGAGCAATTCGAGAAGTCCGGTCGTTCATAGAGTGAGCGCACAAGTACAGTGGCCGACTTAAACCATAGTGCTTGCGCAATTATTGTCTATAAGTACAGGGCCCCGGTAGCCACAGGCCTTCATCTTCCACGAGAAAAACGCTATTTTTTCTTCTGAGGTGCAAAGTTGACTGTCTACCTTAAGGTGAGGTGCACAGTTGACTGCCTACCCTAATGTGAGGTGCACAGTTGACTGCCTACCCTAATGTGAGGTGCACAGTTGACTGCCTACCCTAATGTGAGGTGCACAGTT
>LQNS02278078.1:12441476-12462723 GCA_001587735.2 Parhyale hawaiensis | reverse complement strand
CACCACACCAACAATGATGCCCTCACCACACCAACAATGATACCCTCACCACACCAACAGTGATACCCTCACCACACCAACAATGATGCCCTCACCACACCAACAATGATACCCTCACCACACCAACAATGATGCCCTCACCACACAGACAAGGATACCCTCACCACACAAACAGGGACACCCTCACCATACCAGCTGCGATACCCTCATAACACCAACTGTGATACCCTCACCACACCAACAATGATACCCTCACCACACAGACAGGGATACCCTCACCATACCAACAGTGATTCCTTCACCATACCAACAGTGATACCCTCACCACACCAACAGTGATTCCCTCACCATACCAACTGTGATGCCCTCACCACATCGACAGTCATACCCTCATCATACCAACAGTGATACCCTCCCCACACCAACAGTCATACCCTCACCACACCAACAGTGATACCCTCACCACACCAGTGATACCCTCACCACACCAACAATCAATGCTGGGCACTTGCGTCGATGCGTCGACGACGGAACGACCATTTCATCGACGCTGACACAATGACGCAAAAGTTAAAAAATGACGCAATGACCCTGACGCAACTACAGTGACACAAATAAAATCTTGCGTCATTTTCCGCTATGAGCCAAGAAAACGTAGTCCTCTACGTACAGTTTATAAGACAGAAAAAAAATATGGTGCTTTCAATAATCAAATAAATGCGGAGATCACATTCCTGAAATTACAAACTCTATGTGTTCGTGTCATTGTAAGTAAAGATTCCAGGATTTCTAGAAATAATGGAGAGTATACAGTAAGTTTAGACTTAACTAGAAAAATGAAATGAACGTTTCAATGACCATTACTAACAAATCTGTTTTATTTTGTACCACCAATATGTTTCTCACATAACTAAGAATATGCTGGTTTTTGGTTGAAGCTCCTAATTTAATTAAAAAGGTATATCATCTGGTCTTAGCTGCATAAATTGACGGCCAGGCCCATCATATGTGCAACAGAGTAGATTAGATAGGCGGCAGCGGACGGACCAAGCGAAAGTTCCAAAGCAGTTAAGTAACCCCAAACTGCAGGGAAATATCATCGTTAAGCTTATAAGACCTAAATATTTATCCAGCTTTTCCATTCTTGTGATGTTCCCTCACTTGAGTGCACTGGCCACAGCCTCTTCGACTTTTCTCTCTGCACGTCGCTAGTCGAATAGAGACACATTAAATGCATCTCGCAATAAATATTATTCTGTGCACTACACATGCATGTGATTTTTGACATAAAACTCCTAAATTTCTGGAAGTAATAGTGATTTTTAGAGAATTTTTGAACTATATGGAATCGGTTATTACCCTCCACCAGCAGCATTTTTTGACAAATCTGTTAATTATTCATAAATATACAGTCCCCCTCCTCCGTCTGTATGGATATACTGGTTTTCGTTCTAGTTCTCGAGGTGAATTTGAAAGCGTTTTTTTTTTCTTAGATTACAGATTTGCACCTCCATGCCCATTTGCTAAAGTCCCTATTCAGTGGGTAGTCAAAGACCAGTGTAGTCCATGTTCTCAATAATTATTATCAAAAACTATTCTATTGAATAGTTGAGCCTCCGTTTCCACAAGAAAGACTGTCTAGCAGGGGAAGCAACAAGGGACGTGAAGTATGTCCAGAGAAAAGTGGAACCCATGCACGAAGGTGTTCTTGCACAGGACCAACAGGAAGTCGGGAGCGAAAAAGAAGAAAAGAATAAATCACCAACATTAGGAGTCTGGAAGTGCCGGAAAGCATAGTGGGGCTCACAGCAAAGGGGCCCAGAGGGCCTGCTAAGGTAACTTATAAGTTCCCTTTTTGGGCGCTGCTCCGCAAGTCATAGGAAGGGCGACCATGATGGGAAATTAAAAACGATGTGTACTAAAAGTACTGGAAGATATACAGATGCCGTGCGGTAATTTTGCCATAATATTAACTTTTGAACTGCAAAGTATTCTGCTCTGCGTTAACCTCTTCAAATCTCTATGATAGGTAGTTTGTGATGCGTTAAGTAGGATTAGGCGCAGCAGATAAGACGATTGCAGTTTGACGTAATTGAACAAAAAGCTAAAAACACAGAAAATTTTTTAAATCTTTGTGAATTTAAATTTTCTCAGTACTTGGAAAGATAGCCGCAAGTTTACCACAGGCGGTTACTATAGTCCAAATTGTAGCAGAGTCAAACTGTCTACAGTTTTTGGTACAATTTATTAATGTACTAAATGAAACCGTGGCAGCGGCATGGTAACCGAAATAATCGAGTTAGCTCTGTGCTGATAATGCCGACAAAAGTGGTATGTCGCCACCCGATTTCAAGGCGGATGAAGCTCATAAAAGACTCGTAGATCAAACAAAGTGCTTTAGGTTTAAGCTAAGCTAGAGTATAATTGCGTTGCCTAAGTTCGGTGTAGATTCAATGAACCAGTTTTCTCATGGCTAGTAGATTTAAGGCAGGTGCTTTTATGTGTAAACAACGCCTTGGTGATTTTTTTTTTAATAAACATAAAATCTCTCAATTCCATTCTTGGACCACTTCAATGAAAATCTGGACGCTCAGTTGTCAAGCTTGGCACGAAAAGCACATCAGTGTTGGTCTTGCCTATGCAATCATTTGTAAATCTTCAGTCAATGGCACTGATGAGGCCATTAAGCTTTACAGCAGTGACCTTCCATCGCCTAAGTTGATTCCGGAGCAACCAAAACAATGGAAGTCTTCGTACGAGGTCCTGTCAAAAGTAATGCCTCCTATTTTTTAGCTCAAAACGGAAGTGGTACCATTCAAACGAGCGACCTTTGTGCTCTAGGATTTTACTATCTAGTCAACACCATTCTAGCTGCCCCTTTGCCGCCATGTAACGAGAGCGTTCATGCTTCGGTCGTAGAAGTCAGCGCTTACCGTAGCGGTCCATTTTTTCACGACTGCGAATACTAAAGCCCGGATTTCTAGCATTTATTCTATTATTGCTATAACGACTATAAAAAATTTGAATTTATTGCAAAATGCTATTTTGCTATAACCGCATTTTGACTGAAAAAAGCTAGTCATTATTATATAAATGACCATAAAAACTACGCTAAGTACTAACTCTATTGCAATAATATTTGAAAATTTAAATAGATAAAATTGTTTTGCTATGAATAGGTAATTAATATACCTAAGTATGCCATTCTTCAAACTTTCTTTGAATTTGACCCTGTAGCAAGCGTAGCAAACTAGTCTCTTTCGTGAAATTTAGCATAAAACTGAAGAAAGCACCTGCTCTTCCTTCAAATTATAGGTAACGAAGGATACAAAATAAAAAATATCGGTTATGCAGAACCTTGATCTCCATATATTTTACAATAATGCATTACAGACATGTGCGTACATATGTTTGTATTCCTAATGCCTTTTGCAATTCATTGTTAGACATGGGCTTGCTCCCTAAGTATCTACGTAGTTATCAGTAGAGCCCGGATCTCTAGCATATATTCGATTATTGCTATTACGGCTATAAATACAAATAAAAATTTGCATTTATTACAGAATATGCTACTCTACTGTAAACGGTATTTTGACCAGACACAAAGCCAAAAAGTAGTCATTATGTAATAAATTACTATAAAACATTCACAAAGTAGTACGTATTTGTGTCATTAAACATAAAATTATTTAATCATTAGGATACGCTGAATAACTAAATAATATATAATTTAGTTTGCCATGTTTCAACTTTGTTGAAATTTCCTATGAGAGAAAACGTAAGGAATTGTGCTAGTCACTGTCATTCTGGTCACGACATTACCAGTTACACACGTGCTGGCAGTGGACGAATGTACTGATACGACGGGAGGGCAGATTTCGACAGAAATAATAGGCACACTTGAATTAAACAAAGAATCTGACATGTTTCTGTTAACTTCCACTCTCAATTAGAACGCAATAATAGTACAATAATAACGCAGTTCATTGCGTCATCTTTATCGCTTCTTTGACCAGAATGTATTAAATATAACAATAATTGTTGCTGATGACACACGCTGCAGCACAAATGAAGAAAACCGCTGCTTCTCTACAAATTCTGTACCCCAATATGCTGCACCTAACTTGCCTCGCACGCTGCTTGTACAGAGTTGCAGAAAAGGTACGGACGCGCTTTCAGGACGTTGATAAGCTAATATAAGACTACAAAAAATATCTATTTCTGAAATCACCAAGTAGATGCGAACTCTTCAGAGAGAAGGCTCCTGATATGCCCGTTTGCATACAGCCTATTGTAACGAGATGGGGTACATGGATAAAGGCAGCATTATCTTATGCTAGACAATTTACAGTCATCAAGGTAGGACAAATAATATGCATTATGCAATCAGCTCATGTTATCTGTAGAAGCACTATATTTATGAGATATAATGGTAGTATGAATTATCTTCTACTTCATGTAAAACACTAAATTATTTGGTAAGCTCCTAGAACAGTCCAGCGCTGGAGTTATCTAGGAAGCGAGCATTTAGTCAGGTTCCTATTATACTACAGCATTCTATATTCTGGAGTCTCCTATAGGATTCAAGCCTTCAGTCTTATCATTATTTTTATTTGAGTGGTGTTCAGGATATGAGCTCCACCGAGCTTATGCAGGGGCAGGAGAGTTCTTTTAGTGCATTACCTGACGTAGCCATGACCTGACCCTGACGTGAGGTAGTAACCTAGGGTTACGTTAGGTTACGTTAGTTGTTAAATGTAAATAAAGTTGTTTTATTTCGTTCACTCATATATATATATATATATACAACAGAATTGATCACTATAAAGAAAGGTCACAGCTATATAACTTCCTGTTCGTGCAATATGCGCATAGGTTGAGTGGAAAATAACATGATTTCCAATTAAAACAATAAGTTTGTCTTATTTTTTTATGGCTATAAACTAAAGAAAACTGCTGAGTTTTAGCCAAAACTTGCATAGATTTACGTGCTATTTTGCTACTGATAAGAACTATTGTACTAGAGATAAAAACTATTTTGCTATGATACCTGCAATGCCGACTTCTTTTAAGTGCTATTTTGACTAGCTTTTTAGCGATATTTTGGCCACTTTTTAGGACTAGAAGTCCGGACTCTAGCGATTACGCTGCCAACAAAATGCGTCCTTCAGAGGTCCGAACTAGTGGAAGTCTGATGGTGCCAGGTCGGGACTATACGGTGAGGGAGACAGCACAGTCCAGTTGTACTTTGTCACTCATACTGAAGTCTTCCAACTTGTGTATAGCTTAGCGTTGTCGTGTTGCAAACGGAATATTTCCTTGTTTTTCCGGCCTTACACGGGCAATCCAGGCCTTCAGTTTGGTGAACGTTTCAACGTAACGGTCGGAGTTGGTAGTCGCCCGGGTCGCCCCTGGTTTCAAGAAATCCTCGAGTATGACGCCCTTCTTGTCCCAGAAGACTGTGCACCTCACTTTGACTGCAGATGTCTACGTCTTGAACTACTTCTTTGCTGAGAAGTGTGAGTGGTGCCATTCTATCGACTGCCGTTTGAACTCCGGCTAGTAGTGGTGATACCAAGTCTCGTTACCAGTGATGATGCGGTCCCAGAATTCGTCACCTTTGGCTTCGTACCGATCAGCAATTCCTGAGCGATATCCGTCTGTGGTCCTGCCATTACTGCGTGAGCATCCGTGTAACCCAGCTATCATATGCACGTTGCTGTTTCCTAGGGATGACAACATTGTTTCCAGTGAAAATTTACTGACACCCACATCGAACTCTACACACATTCAATTCGCTGTATCTGCCGATCAGTGCTGATGAACTGATTGAGGCGCGTTTTGTTTCACGCGGTGGGGGCTGTGCTTGGCGTCCGGAACATAACTTGTTACTGACATCTCTGTCGCCACTCTGAAATCGACGAACCCATCCCTTAACTGTGCTGGCATCAACTACATTGACTTTGTAATTGTGAACGTTCACTAGGTGGAGGTGAATGTTGTTTGGTTCGATTTTTTTTTTTACATGGATGAATTCAATGACTCATTTTTCCTTCTGACACAAGTCCATCACAAGATGGCTTTCCTCGAGTATCACACCGTCGATATCTGCCACAGGGAGATGAAACTTTCAGGACATGAGTGCATACGTTCAGTCATTATAACAATGCAGTTTGCAGTCTCGTCGGATCCCTTAGGGAAGAATAAACTGGGGGAGCTCCCTCTTACTTTTGGAACGCCCTTTGTCCGTAAAAACGCCAGAGGAGAAATTACCCAGGTCACCAACAGAAGCCATCAAAGAATGTTATGCTATGACATTTCCAACTATCTCTTCTCTTCTGTAAATTGTGGTCCATCACGCTGATGACAGCTGTAGTCCATCACGCTGATGACAGCTGTGATCCATCACGCTCATGACAACTCTGGTCCATCACGCTGATCACAGCTGTGGTCCATCACGCTGATGACAGCTGTGGCCTGCTGTTCGGTTGTGACATTTCAAAGCGATCACACACAGCACAGGCACAATATTTACGCTTAGTTTTCAATTGCCTGACAATAATGCTATATATAGTTCGCAAATGCAGCAAAAGATTTACTTCTCCCTCTTCACAAGATTCGCAGTTTTCTCACAAGATTTCAGCCCAAGACTACGACCAAGGCTGGATTTGCTGGGAGCATTAGGCAATTGTCCCGGATACTCCTTAGCAGGGTTGCCTACTTTTAAAAGAAAATGTACGCCTGTACTTATTATATCACGCAGCCATTGTTTTGCTTTCATGGTTATCGGCCCAAAGCTTAACTTGTCCTAGCCCTCCTTCCTTAACAAAATTTTTGGCCGTAGCAGAAACTGATTTACGCTTTTAGCTTCTGGGGTGGCGAATAAAGGCAAGTTCGATTGGGACATAAGCTCAATGTACTTGGCTCAAATCGAGCGGAAATTTAATTCCAACCATTCTTTTCGCCACTTTGACTTAAGTTTAAGGTCTTAAGCGTACCCGGCTCGGGCCGACGACGCAATTCTCCTCCGAAAGTTTTTTTTAAGCGTAATGTATTTGATTTTGCCCTAGTGTAGACAACAATGGTGGTATAGAAACAAACTATTTTTCCTTTCGGTGGATTAATATTAAAACAAACGAATGTTTGTAATTTTAACCTTCTGATATGATGATTTCTAAAAAAATTGTTAGTTCGTTTTCTACGAAAGCCATAAAAGAATAGAAGAAAACTTATTTTAAGGCAACTTGACTATTTTGCTCTTTCATCGAATACTTTTCCATGGATTGGTTAAATGATAAAAACATAGCAGTCACTCGCGCAGGCCAGTGTTGTGTTCTGTTTACATAGTGCCATCACTGTCGCGTCCGATCTATCACAAATAACCTATAAAAAGTTAGCTGAGCCAGTTCCATACTTCTAACCTATCTTAGGGAACGACATTGTTACAGCTTGCTAATAGAAATTCATAAGATTTTCTTCCAATGATACTTAACTTTTAAATGTTAGGAACATTGGACACGTTTTGCTAGTGACATCACAGCTTAGGTTAATATTTTTACAGCTTAAGTCTTAACATCCGTTCGATTGGGACACGCTTAAATTGGTCCGAAGAGTCAAGTGAAGTGCGCTGGATTATTCGACAGCTACGTCCCAATCGGACACGTCTCAACTCTGTCAAGTTTGCCGTAAGCCGAGCCCTGCTTGCCCGTGTGTATTTTTCGTGTACGTGCGGTAGAATATTGGGTTCCATTCTTGGTTATAGCCACATCATTACGCAGACTGTATATTTCGTGTTGTGAAAAACCAGCATCCCGAGGAAAAGTAAACACTTAACTTTTGCATGTGTTTGAAGTTGCAGCTACAGTCCCTGTGGCTGCTGAGCCTGTTTCACATGGAGTCGTTTCAGCAGACATTCTGCTTATACGATAATGGTGTTTAAATAGGATAAAAGATGCATGTCATGCAGAAGTGGCTAACCTTGTTGGCAGAAGCTTCTTTTGATCACAGTCGGCCGTGGCATCACTGTTTGGGCAGCACACATGCCTCCAGTTCTGAGCACGAGGCAGATGGTCGTCTTCCTGGAACACCGCTTGTTTGCTCGATGGGAATCATCACAGACAGCTGGCCCATGTAGTCTCCCCATCTACATTTGTCAACACCGGCAAAAGTATATCACATTCTTTATATCCGTACTTCAATTTGTACTCTAAAGGAGTAAAATTGCAGTTTCTTACGGAAGAAGTAACATTTTCTTTCTCGATATTTATTGCAAAGTCCTCTGTATCTGGCAGATTTCACTGTCTTGTCTAAAGCTAAGATATTAATCTTGTTGTAGAGTAATATCTAAAAAATCTACAATGTTATCGTTAATTTGAAGTCAGCAAAGTTCATAGTCGTGAGAGATAGTATAAAGTGACGAGAGCGATATCTTAAAGTTATTTTACATAACTTACGTTCCCTGTACGCCATCCGATCATCATGCTAATTTTTGTGGCATTTCTACAAAAACCTTATACCGAACTCGGATATTATCATTATTTTTTTACCAATACCTCCGTGTTTAATTTGTATTGATTTTTTGCAACATACGATAGTCTTCTTTTCTTACAACTATGAAGCAATTCCAGTTGTGAAATGTGGAGCATCTCCTGAGCTCTGTATCAGACTGGAAGTACAGTATACGCTGCTTGTCAATTTATTATATAGGCAGCTTTGTTTCCTCGTATGTAATTAAAAGAGGTGACATGTGCCGTCGAAAAGCATAATTTCAAAAAAGAAAAGTTACACACAGATTGAAAATTGTACACAGAATGGCGCTACAATTCTTATGGCTTCGAATTATGTGGTAATTCTATTCGTTGATCTGCAACCTGTAAATACTTTTGCAGTCAATTATAGCTGTGAGTAATTACTGTAAGTAAGATATTAAACGGAGCTAAGATGTGTAATACAACGATAAAAGGAGGCAAACATGACACCTGTGAAAATGTTCCGAGAGGCCTCACCAAACATCAAGGTAACGTGGGGAGATCCTTACGCTGAAAAGAGTGTTATCCCCAAGCCAGCTCTCATTCCGTGTACCGACGAAAAATTCCTGCCTTGATCTGTCCATGTAACACGGATATTCCGTTCTGCTTCAACACCCCAAGGCGGGTGCTTCGTGTCTGTGCGCAGAATACGTAGGTGCTTGTTTTCGAATATTTTTGTTAGCCCCGGAACTCAACTCTCGCAGTATGGCAAGGACAGCAAGCTAATGAATAACGAGACAATATGAATGCGCTCACATATGTTCTGGTGGGCGGGTCTCTGAAAGTAAATATTTAAGAAAACAATGCAATCAAGATGTACCGTCGTAATTCAATGTCTTCATCGCGACACTATCGCGAATTCTTTGTTGGCAGAACAAATGCGTGACTCACTGGTAAAATCAGAATACCAAGAGAGGTGAGATGACGTGTAAGGTGAGCGGACTGCGTGGCGGTAGACTGGGTTAAACGGCGGTCATTAGTTTGGACGTAGTGGGTTAAGAGAGTCAACTTAGATTTTTTACAACTTTTTATTTGCATACCGATTGTTCTAAAATTTGTACAGTAGGCGTTATTTTGAAAAAAAAACTCATTTTCCTCATGTAACTTTTCCGATTTTTGCCTTAGTGTTTTAGAGAAATGAAGACAAAAGTTTTTTTTACGGAAATTTCAAAAGAATAGAAGTCTATGAGTTTATGCTAGAACAAAAACTAAGACAGTTTCAGAGCCCTGTAACATTTCTGAAAAACTAATGAAGTCGGATTTTCATTTTTCTTTTCTTTTTGAGCAATTTTTCGTCACTAACTAAATTTTTCAAAAATGAAAAATTTTTGGTTTTGAACTGTGATAAAAAATTTTTTGAGGCTTAAAGCTGAAAATATCTCTCTATTAATTTGTTACGAATCTTTCAAGGATTCGAAAACTGTCCTTATTTTTTCTAGCGCGGAAACTCATTGATTTTTCTTCCTTTTTACGTGAAAAAGTCAAGTTATACAAAAAACAAAATTTCCTCCTCCCCTGCCCCCCTTTGAGCCCTCTTTTTTGGGGGGGATGGTTATAGTGCCCGTAGCCCCCCCCAAAAATTTGGGACATGACGGTCTACAGTCAAACATCCTTTTTCCGACAAATAAAAATAATTTTTGTTACCCCCACCCTTACCCCCCTTCGGGTCCCTTTTTGGGAGTTATAGTGCCCGCAGCTCCATAATAATTTGGGACACAATAGCCCACTGCCTCAAGATCTTTTTTCAGAAAAAAAAAACAGAAATTGATAATTTTGACCAAAATCGCTGAGTTGAGAGTTGACCCCCTTAAGTAGGAAGCACTGCCTCAGGTCAAACTAAGATAAGTGAAAATATTATTTAGCCGTGGAAATTCTACAAGTCAAAATAATCTTGAATATTATTCTGTTCGGGATTCGCAAGTCCGTTCATGTGCTTGCGCGTTACATGTTCAATATTAGATAGGGGAAAATTTACCTTACAGTAGGCTCTGCTTTTCGCTGGAATAAAGTGGAACCCTAGGAGTAAGTATAGGGGGAGACGACATGTCCGAAATACTGCACGGCAACCTGCGGGCCCCTTAATGGTACGAACTGTCTGACACTGGCTTGCTGGCTGGAATGGATGGCATCAAGAAGCTTCAATAGAAAAGACGGGAGCCCTGCGGCCCATTCGCAGATTCGCCAGCTAGTCAACCATATCTTTTGTGGCTGTGAGACACGTTCATGAATCTCACTGGTGGAAGTGACTGGGAGCAGCGAGTTTTAAGGGAGAGCAGCAGATATACCGACGNAGAGACGGGAGCCCTGCGGCCCATTCGCAGATTCGCCAGCTAGTCAACCATATCTTTTGTGGCTGTGAGACACGTTCATGAATCTCACTGGTGGAAGTGACTGGGAGCAGCGAGTTTTAAGGGAGAGCAGCAGATAAACCGACGTACTGATATGCGATTGGTGCATACGGCGACTGGCTGCAGCCATAAGCGACTCTTGAGCTTATATACTTTATATACTTAACCACGGATAATAGAAAATAGTCAATTTATTTTAAGTATTCAGCATATTAGAATATGGTTCTATCAACAAGAAATACCAGCAATTGTTACAAACAAACACCGTGGATACCATGGAAATGCTTGGACAAGGGCCAGGTCGCGTTATGCAAGCGACCTGAACTATGCAGAACAATCCCTTTATTGGTTGCATTCTATCGGGGTCGTAGCTCTTGACTAACAATGATCTCTCTCGAGCAAAGACGACTCAGGGGGACAACTAATGGAAGCATTCAAATATTTGAATGGTTTTAACGACGTACCTACAACGGACATTTTTGAGAGAAACGTCAATAATCGTCTGCGAAACAACGGTCAAAAACTCAAGCATAAACCTCAAAGAACAACCTTAAGCCAGCAGTTTTTTCAGTATTTCATATTGAAAATTTATTATAGACTCCCCTCCGACATTGTNAAACTCTTAACGCCAAAGTTTCGAAGGCCACCTTAATCTATAATAATCTCTCTTCCACCCCAGCCATCTTTACGTCTCCAAGCTCCGCAGATCTGCGTCTATAAATCGTGCTTGAGTGCATGTATGATCGTCTCGTTGGTAGAGATTTTCCTCCTTTTTCTTTAGTCATCTATATGATACTGACATATGATACAAGCTCATAGAGGACCAGAGCGTAAGTCCCGGCGACTCAGAGGGAAAGGGCTTATTGGCCCGTCTACTACCGCCTATCTTGTCTAACAGAGAGATCAAAAGAAAATTATCTCCACTCTAAGCGTAATCACTGATAGCTAATTTATCTGGCATTGTCTTTAAATAAAGAGACGAGGTAAACATATTCCACTACCTTCCAGTCAATGCCATTTCATGCTTCATGCATGCTAAAATAAAAAATATATTTGGATAGGAAGATATTACGAAGGTCTGTGCAATCCAAAAATTGGAAAGAAGACAGTTCTTATTTTGCTTTTAAGTGGTAGTGAATAATATATGGCAGTCCTCAAGAGCGTCTTATTATATATTTCCTAATTAAGCTAAAAACTGCAGTTATGAATTTCGTTGAATTTTCGACTCAAGACAGCTAAACTGGTGATTACTTTTTTGTCTTTGTTTCGATATGAACATGTCGGATAGATTACAGATCCAATAACGCTATTGCATCGATTCCATGATTGCACTTTTCGCTTTGTTTTGTTTTAGTCATTTTATTATTGCTCTCGATCCACTTCTAGTAAGGAATTTTGAATCTATTTGTGAAGAAATGTTAACGCAAAAACGACATGAGCGCTGTAGCAACTACATATTTACATCAGGTGAAGCATCCGTCAGGACCACTGTGCCATGGTTTCGAAAGCGTTTCGTTTCCAAAATTAAATTCAAACATATGATATTCTTTACTGTGAAATTATTAAATTCCGATATTTACTAAGATATTATCTGCCTTTATTCGTCTTTCATTAGAGTGGATATTGTTTAAAATCGGTATAGTACCCTTTCAATTTATTGCAAAGAATATAAAACTCTTATCAAGGCTATTTGGTCAATGAAAGTATGCAGGTTGCCATTTTCACTTAGAAATTGTGAAATTGTATGTGTTATGATCTTCGCCGGAGGACAAAGGACGAATTTTCTTCCCTAAAGGGAAGAAGCACTGTGGGCTATGGCTTAATCACAGTACGCCAATTGAGTGGGCATCACATGTGTTCGTAAGCGGATCCAGAAATGCGGGGGGGGGGGGCAACGGGGCCACCCTCTCCCCCCAAAGACTGAAAAACGGGGGCCCCCCAAGAATGAGGTCTCATACTTGATTATTTTTTTTACAATATATTGTATATTTTTAATACCAGGATTGGAGCGCGCCAGATTAATTTACCTACCGAATTTCTTTTCTCGGTGCTTTCTACCAAATTATTGGACTAAATTTTGTCGTTTTTAGCACAAAATATTTGACAAGATTTTTTCTCCTTGTATGCACCATTTACTAAACCCTAAAACACTATTTAACCTTCTAAGGTTGCGAATAGGGGTAAAAATGCTTGCCCCACGTTTCATATTTTACTCACAGAAAACTTTTGACTGCACTTTCTCTTTCCCACCCGTAGTGAAGAGCACCCATCAGTTCCTTCCAAACTCCTCTACTGCCCTGTTATGGTTATATAAACTACCTACTTGACTGATTACCGTAATATTCTGCACAAGACATTCGTCTTGGTTTCCTCTAGTTGTAGGCACCATTTTCTTAACTCTAAATATTTAACGTTGTTAATGCTTAAAATAGAGGCCAACAGCTTGGCTCATTGGCTCACGTTTTTTTTTTTTTTTTGTGTGTGTTAGGATATCCTGCATTGTTTATTATTTTCCTTATTTTGATTATCATTTATGATCTTGTGGGGGTGGCTCACCTCTCAAAATTAGGGCGTCATGCATATCATTTTATTTAGCATTTTATTTATATATTCACTGTCCAATCAATCACGTATAAACATATATATATCTGCACTTATTACATAAACCTATCAGGCCGCAACATTTGTCTGTTGGAGAAAATTAGAAATAGTAACATAAAATGCTTCATCTTATCAGAAATATCCATTAGTGGCGAAAGACCCCAATTATATCTCACAAAATGACCCCATTACCCGGCCAGGGTTAACAAACGTTTTTGCCCTAGTAAACGTTCATTTTATTGTCTATTTCCCAACTTTATTTCGAACTTATATTACTTTGGTTCATAATAATGCGATTAATTTCCTTTGGTTGATGCGCTATTCAATTAACTCAGGATATTGTCTGACCTGCTCCGGTTCAAAATATTGGGTAAAAGTGCTTGTCTCTAGTTTCATTTTTTACGTCTGGGAATAATCTTAGAAATTTTATTGTAAAGCAGTTTATCTTATTCATACGCTCAAAGAGAACTAAACATTGCTCACAAATTAAATAATTCCATTACCGTACTGCTTTGAACTGTCATTTTAAAATCCTTTTCGCAACTTTTTCTTCTAATATACCTTATTGAGTTTTATTTTTTTCACTTAGGACATTTCTCTTCCATTCCTGTGTTTGTATGCCGAGTTATATATTCTTAATGATTTATTTAACCTTGCTCGGTAAATAATTTGGATAAAAAATACATATTCAACTAACCATTTTCTATAAGAAAACTGAAATACCTTTATTTTTAACCGCTTCATCTCATCCCTCCCGGGCGTAGAGTAACGTTCAGCCATATTAAAGTTTAACCATTGCTCTGTCAGAACTAAAAAAGTTAATTCGTTTTACCCTAAACCCCTAATTGTATAACATTTAATTACTTTTTCTTGAATGCGAGTGGAGTGATATTGATGATTGTGGTTGAAAAATAAATGAACTGTAATATTTAGTCGTATATACCTCCACGCAATAGTAACTTAACCCCATGGCGCTTTTATAAACCTGCCAGGGTTGAAATGGGTCAAAACGTTTGCCACATGGACAATTATTGTCGGTTAAGTTGGACATTTTGTATTAAAACACTGCCTCATATGCCTCTCGAGCGGAGAGTAGCATTTATTTCCCCTAGATATGCCAATTATCCTGCCAGAGCTAAGAAATACTTTTGCCCTAGACTCCCAATTGTATGTAATTATATGTGATTTTCACGTATAGCAACACTCACACTCGGCTTAACCCTAAACTTCTGCAAAATCCATTTAGGTTGAAAATAGTGCGACAGCGGTAAATTGGAGATGATTCATTTTGGAATTGGGTGGATTGGAGGATTTTTGAGTTTTCATTTTCCTTAATTTGATACTAATCGGCGATGGACCATCGCATTAACACATTTGAAAAATACAAAGATCTCAAACCACAGATATCGAATAAAAGCAGCATCTCGTAAAACTTAGGCCTGTGTGCGATTTTTACACCCGTAATACTATTCATACCTGATAAACGGTGCTAAATGTAAAGCCTATGTTATTAGGGTTAATAAAAGCCTGCTTTACGAAGTTTAATTATTATTTGCCTAGTAGCAAATATGTTCTAAATCTAATGACCTTTCAAAACCTTAATAGTAATTGACATTGTTTGATCTGGGGAATGTATTAAAATAAACGGTCATTTTCCGAAGAGGTCAGTAATGACATTTAGTGTGTTTGTTGACATATTTAAGTAAGATTAGGCATTCTAAGATGTTTTTCATGAATAACGTTATATCCGCAAACACTTAGTTTTCGAGATATTTCACTTTAAATTTTCACTGTTTTCGTTTGAGAGAAAATAAGATTCGCCGTTACGACTAGCACGATATCGTTTCACAATCTTTTTTATATTTATATATCTCATAGGATATTAGCAGAACGTTGCTTGCTTAACGTTAATGAGTAAGAGCAACGTTGTTGTCGAACAACTATTACGAGGCTTCATTCTTGATGCCTAGCCACGGCCGTAATGGCGCATATTAAATTCTTCTAAAAGAAACAATGGCAACTTTAAAGTCAAATACCTCCAAAAGTAAGCATTTGCTTAGAATGCCTTAATTCTACCTAAATATACCAACAAAACTAACTATTACGTATAAAACCACCAATACTGGTGAAACACCCCACTGCCGGCAGTACAATACTGCATAATACGGTTTCAACAATGTGGGCCAGCTGGTCGTATTCCAAAAACATACATAAAAAGAACTTCAAAGTTCCCGAACGAAAATTTTTTCGTGAAAAACTTCTTAGAATGCGTTATTCTACGTTTATATTTCATTGAAATAAGCTCGCGTTTGCACAATTCACACGCGATTGCACAAATAGTTAAAGACTTAATAGGACGTGTTCTATTCTTCGAACACGCGTACGATCATCGCGTCCTTGTTGATCAACAGAAGTAGACGTCAGCATGGCTGTAATGGCGAGTGTGACAGAGAAACAATGCATCTGGAATTTTATAGTCAAATATCTCGATAACTAAGCATTTGCGGGGAAAACGTTATTCATGAGAAACGTCTTAGAATGCCATATTTTCCCTAAATATGTCAACAAATACACTTAAAGTCATTACTGATGATGATGATGTCATTGCTGATGATGGGTTACCTTATACTGACCTTGTAACCCACTCTTTGTTTTAATGTTACTAAAAAAACAAGAGTTTCAAACTTTCCAACTCGTATAACTGTTTTCTGTAGTTTTAGCCTTATCACATTACTTCATCGGCATCAGAAGTACAACCGATGACGATGCCCATCGTATGCCATCGCCGATGGAATGTTCAGCCATTTCATCGGACCAGTTCTTCCTCATAACCCCATCGTCGATGGAGAAAATGGCCATCGCCGCTTGTTTGATACAATTTCCATCGGACCATCGCTATTGCCGATGAATTTTTGCTATGTTCCATCGTAGCATCGTAGTTTTTCCGATGGTGATGGTCTTTGCACCATTGCAATCGTATAATCGGAGATGGCCATCGTGCCAGGCTCTGGAAATATAGTTACTTTTTCGTAAAGAACCGATAGTTTCATTTTGTGGAAAATATTTAGGAGCACCCGATATATATATACATATACTTAAATCTTCAACGAAAACATTATCACCTCTCTCACTTCATTCGCGGGTGATAATTACGAGAGAAATTCGAAACTGAGCAAGAAGCCTTCGCTGTAGCAGAATAGCTAGTAGAGGAATAGCAAGTTAGGTCAGTTATGAAGGCCGAACACCATGCATTTATAGGATCGGATTATGTATTTTAAGGCAGGCAGAAAACAACTCGAATGTGATTCACCAGCTCAAGAATTCGAGAAAACATTCAGCTTGAGAGCAATGTGGTCGAAGAAAATAGACGAATAAAATGGTTGATGAAGTTAGCAACCCCTCATAGTCCTAATTTAGGGCCTATGATTGTGTCTTTTTTCCGAAATTAGAAGAACACATGAATCGGACTCGATTTCTTTCTAATGATTAAGCAAAGGAAGAAGCTAGAGCTTGGTGTCGAACATAGCCCAGGCGATTCCATACAGGCGGAATCCACCGTTGGAAGCACAAGTCACAGAAGTAAATAGCTAAAACCGGATCTTTTCCATTCTGAAAAATAATTACTTTGTATCAAAAAATTGACTTCTGGAGCATTTATCTGAGAACTTGTTGACTCTTTCTCTATCTTCCACAAAATGTACTGAAATTTCTCGGTAAGCGTCGAGAGCGACCAGAGGCAACAGTCCCTACCTCCTCGGTCATGGCCGAACACCGTCCTCAGGTCTCCCTGAGCACAGAGCGCTATGTTCTCGCTGTAATATCCGAGCCTATAAATCATCTCTCTGCAGATCCCCTGCGCTATCCTTCCCAATAATAAAACATGTTTTGCCCAGCCTCGTACAATGAGACCGAGATAAAAGTCAAGGAGTGGAGCTCTCTGACGTCATCCGCGCCAGTGAATTGTGGCCAGCTCATCCGATTTGTGCTGTCCACTTTCTCGTCTTCTTCTAGCTGCTGGTACTATCAAAGCAAAAAAAAATTATTTCTATGTCGTTTAGACCCACAGCGAGGCCATTGCGTATGTACGGGATCGCAGCGCCGATGGTGAACGAGATTGTATAGGATTGCAAGTGAGCGGTCGGTAACACGTGTGCTTTTTTCTAATGGCTAAAATAATTATTTAGTGATATACCTTACTTAAACTTTTGGGTCTTCGGACGATGTCCAGGTGACGTTCAAGTTACTGGGTTTCTTCTGCTGGGGCGCAGTTTGCACTCAAAGGGAGAAGTAGCAGCAATTTTCTCCACTGTACACGTAACCACTAACCGATAGTCTATCTGTAATTATTTTCAAATAAGAATCCAACAAATTTTAAAATTCTGCAATAGCCTTGCCCCGTACAGTGAAACTAATGGAAGATGTATTTTGTCACCGCGGCTTTGCCAACATCGCTGCTCCGCATGTGCACCTCATAAGTCCTTCCCCACTCTTCTCTGAGTCTCCGGTAACCATCCGTTCATCCACACTCATAGTGATGAGTTCCACAATACTCCAAATAAATGCGACTGTGAAACATTCGTGTCATTGTTGTATTGTATACACCGGGAGACAGCTAAGCTATTTGTGATAGTTAAACTCATGAAGCTATGCTCTGAATTTTGGTGGTAAACAAACTTTGAATAGCTTCAAGGTGTTCCAGCTTTTTTCTCGCACTCGGCCTCCAAAGTTTGGAGAATGGTATTCTATCCTTGGTAGCATTGATAATTGTTTCCATGCAGTTAGCGTCGCCTCTACTACGCGACACAAAAAAAAAAATTCATACGACCCAACCACACTATTTTTCCTTCGACTATAGCACCATCTCAAGGATGATAATACAGAACACTGGGCCCAGATTTACTCACATTTACCATATCGTAAAACTTGCAATGTTGTACTATACAACGACGATGCAAGGCAGTATTCTTTCCGCCTTATGATTGGAAGTTACTGATCACTACTGCAACCAATAAACAGTCGTTCTACGTCTTCCTTCGGGAAACAACCGATGGTGTGGGTTTGCATCGCCCTTTCAACGAACAACCAATCCGCAGGTGATTATATCAGGGTTTTGTATTAGTTTACACGTTGAGACTCGCTTAAAGATTTTTTCCCAAGGTCTAGCAAAAATATAACATACTTTATACGATTCTTTAGCATGTCTCCTCTATTTTTGCAGGAAACTTTTTATTCTATTACAGCGTAGTAATTCGAGGTACTTGATAAATGAGTTGCAACACGCAAGTAGCTTGATACATCTGGGCCCAGGTTAGCGTATGCGAAGAGACCAAGCTGTCGTACCCTCCGGGTAATAAGCTTGTGAGGTTTTAAGTTCGTTACTTGTGCGTTGATAAATAGCTATTTTCCATGGATTCTTCATTATCCCATTTGGGTCGTCAGAGTGCCTTACAGTCTTCACGGTTGCACAATAATATGTATAAAAGGATCTAGGATTTTTTCAGATTTCTAAAGGATAAAGGAAAAAGAGTAGATGAATTCAACACAACAAATGCCCATATGTTTCAGAGCCACTTTTAGAGTCAAAATCATCGTCTTTAAAATGCAATGAATCAAGGGAGTTTTATCTGGAGTAATATGGCACTCTGGCGATGAAATCATACGCGTGAATGCCTAAATATATTTTCGATTTATTTTCGTTTTCTACCTACCAATGAACTGCTGTTCTCTATAATTTCAAACCGCTGCAACAAAAACTGGCTCGGATGCGTATGATTAAACGCCGAGATAGAAGAACTTTTTAACAAGATTTGTATATAACTTTAAAGCAGCAGAAAAACAATTTCTTTCCTTCCGACGAACCAGTAATGAAGCAAAAGTCGATACATTATACTCAGAAGTCATGCAATTGCTCGGTAAAATTATAAAAATATCGTCTACTATACGCTGCGCACGGTATAACTATTTAAGTAAGTGTCCGATTCCTGGTAAGTAACTTGCAAAAAAA
This sequence comes from Parhyale hawaiensis, assembly GCA_001587735.2. Lineage (NCBI taxonomy): Eukaryota > Metazoa > Arthropoda > Malacostraca > Amphipoda > Hyalidae > Parhyale > Parhyale hawaiensis. The sequence goes on along the minus strand of LQNS02278078.1, from coordinate 12,443,242 downwards.
CAATACTCAACCAGTTCCCAACATCTAACTGCCTTACGGAACGATAGGGTTGAAACTGGTGAGTGATAAATCCATAAAAAAAATTTCAATGTTGCTGTAGTTTTTACTGTTAGGTGAGGAGGACTGGGTCCGTTAACGACGGCACAGCTTAGGACAACACTTTACAAACAAACAGTCCGCCCGGGTGCGTGCCTGTCACGGTAAAACAACCTAAATAATTATTAACTAGAGCACTCTGAGAGCGCATACCTCCGCCAAGTGAGCCAACGGTAGCAAAAATTCAAATTGGCTCTGAAACCATAATTTTTTTTGCATCAACTCCAAAATCTAATCATTTGTGCCTTTCCATATAAATAACAGCTTGTTTAATTTTTTTTAAGATCCATTCATAACTTTTTGAGTTATACTGTTAACAAACGTTATGACAAATATGAGTCAAACATACAAACGAACAAACCGATCTGCACCAAAATTTGATCATTTATGTCGTTTATCATTACTAACAACTCCTATAAATTTCAAAAAGATCCATTCATAATTTTTTTAGTTATTGTGCTAACAAGCATAAAATTAAAAACAGTGACAAACGAACGAACAAACGGACCATTACCAAAATTTGGTCATCTACTCTTTGTTATATACCTAACAACTCATGTNATCACTGCTTTTCTAAAGAACTTTGTTATTCATAATTTATATCTAAATTATGGTAGACCATTACTATTCATCGCTATGCTACGATCGAAGAATCATGTGACGTCACCGCTCCAACGTGCGTACGTCCCCGGCGTACGGCAGTGCTCTAACCTGTTCCGTATCATCAGCCTTGGCACCATCTTGCGTGCTCACACCAAGTTGTGTTAAAACTCTACCTATTTCATGCTCAACACTATATTCAGTCCATTTTATCAAGGCAGTTCGGTGGTGGTAAAATTATTCTATGACATTGTCAATTCTATGGGTATTTCTGAGATTTTGTTCGGCCCATATTTTAGCCCCGCTCACGACTTGTATATAGAGAAATCTCAGAAATACCTATAGAACTGGCACTGCTTTAGAGGCATTTGACCATAACCGAAATGCCTTGATAAATAGACAGAGTATAGTGTTATGCCTTGTGGAATGAACGAGTGTCGAGTTTTTTCCTAATCAAAGAGTTCGAATTTCGTTTCATTGAAAGTCACGTTCATTACTGATACTCTCCAAATCTCGTTCGACAAAAAGCACGTCTTTTACTGACCGTACAACAGCTAGTCGGCTGTTAATGGTTTTTTGCTGGATTTCCTTTAGCAGCGTTTTGGGCTTTCCGGTGTTGCAAATGCTTCATTTGGGTTGTATTACCTGCCCGTGGGAGCTCAAGCGTGAAGTTTTAATAATAATAATACTATCCGTGTGCCGTAAGCAATTGATGAAGGAACTACATAATTACATCCAGGGTAAGATGTGCAAAGTTTTTGGGCATCTTCATTGACGACGGACTTAGTTTACACTCTCATGTTGCTCATGTACAAAGCAAAGTTGCAAGAGATTGTGGTGTCTTACGCAGGCTGTCATATTCGCTCCGGAATTTCTTCTTTATACCTTTGATACCTTTGATGATACTTCGGACGAGGTCCAGGCGACGTTACGCACGCCGCTCATCTTGTGGAGAGGTGATGCTGCAGTCCGTGACCAGCGGGGTGGCTAACAACGAGTTATCCCCACAGTTCACGTAGCCGCTTACAGCAGGTTTATCTGGCACTTTCAGTAAGCATGCGTCCAGTAAG